>CAJUYG010000928.1:68685-120438 GCA_910591675.1 Galerucella calmariensis | reverse complement strand
AGACACTAGTAGCCGGCCACAAAGTGTCTCGTCTGAAAGCGCTCTTAGAGTCCTCGGCACCTCAGCCATTAGGCTTTTTCTGCTCTTAGCTATGCCGTTCATATGAAGAGACCAGTAGCTCTTATTGGTCTCAACAGTCTGTTCACTAGTTTTTTCTTGGATAAATCCTCCCTTTGATGCTCTAGTCCTAGGAGTCTATATCTTCAATGAGATAACGCTTCACAGACAAAGATAATGTGAGAGCCTGTTTCCTTCTCTTCCATGCACAACCCACAAATAGGTTCCTCCCTATATATGCCGATTGTATGCATGTGCTTCCTTAGGGTACAGTGACCGGTGAGTAAATCCGTCTCTGTCCTTATCTGGCCCCTGCTGAAGTTTAGTAACTATTTAGTCAATTTTTTTTATCAGGAGTTTAGTGTTTATGTTTTTGCACATGTCCCCAGTACGATTGATGTTTAGTATAGATATATTGATATATATTATATGTATTTATTATTTAGGTATGAGTCACTCAACGGTATGAGGTACAATGAGGTACTCGATAGGTGCATTTCGTACAACACCCACTGTGAGTATTTGTATTTGTAGTGAGACAGGGTTTCCACCTTTACGATTACACCACCAGAAACTACTAGAAAATTACATCTCCAGAATACGAGCACAGAGCACAGCCCAACCATCGAAATCTTCCGATTTCGTTAGAAAAACACGGCGGCGGATATGCTGATAGACCAATTATTTCCAGGCCAGTAGGAATAAGAGCATTGTAACTCAACAATTTAATATACAGACGGATCTAAAACATTAACCGGTATAGGCAGTTCTGTATCCATTGGTAATCAAACGTTTTCTTGGTCCTTGTCGTCTTGTCACCTTACACATCCATATTTACATCTGAACTTTATGCTATTTGGCAGGCACTTCATAGTTTTGCAGTAGGGCAGGATTAAATCAAGAAATCATAATCGTCTGTAACTCTCCCAGCGTCCTTGAATCAATTTCAAGCCCTTTTTCAGATGATTCACAAGTCAAGACAATATTATTTTCTGTACATCACCTCCATAATGTTGGTAAATATTTTAAATGCATTTGGGCACCAAAGGCAACGAAAACGCGGATACAGCAGCTCGTCACGCGGCTAAGAATAAGACAGTCGACGTTATGGTTTTGGGGGCAGATGACAAAAAAGGGGAATATAAATATCTATTGAAAGGAATGTGGCATCAGGTACAACAGTCTGAAGTCAATAAAACTTCCACCCTCCGTCTTCGGGTTGTTACCAAGCAATACGCTTTCGAAATCTATAACAATATTATTGCAAATTATCAATGCTCTTGCTATAATATGGCTGATAATAAATTTGCTGACATCAGCGTCTACTATAATTATCATCGAAAACCAGTAACTTTTGAGACTAATGATAAGTATACCTTTTTGTCGAAAAAATGATGTAATTTTAATATTTTCCAATAAATAGAGGGATACTGTTAACGATAAATAAGTTAATCGCATATTTGCAATAACAACATAGCTTTTTGTGGCACCCTGTAGAAAATACATCGAAATTGATTTCCCAGGGCCTAAAATCCCTCTCTTCATATTTTTACGATTGTTTATCCAAAATCTTACAATTTACTGAGAAAAAACATTTCAGCTTTGGCACCCTGTATTTTTCTTATCATCAATATTTTATTGAAGAAAGTTGCGTCAGATTGTTATATTTTTTGGCCAAGAATCTTCCCTTCCACTTTGGACCATTACTTACGGACCCCCCTGTATATATATAGTGAAATATTTTTAAGTGTCTACCATCACGCACTTATGTATTTTCTTGTACATCTAGATAATAATAAAAATTTATTTTGCTTTGTAATATTATACATCCAGCACGTGTCTGGATAATCGGCCAGTTGGAAATAGTTGATTCCTCCACCCCTCAAAAAAGTCACTGATGGGCGTCCCTGTTCCGGCGAACAATATTGACGAAATTCATGAGCGCACATGCGCTTCGCTTTCCACTAGAAGTAGTTTGATAAAAATCTGGGCGCAAACATTTTCTGATGTCGCGCACCAATACATATCACGAAAATATTCACAAATACCATGTTTAATATTCTACCGGCCCTAGCCGAAGAAACCCAACGTAGTGTCGTGTTTACCGAACGCTTTCCTGTAAACTTGTGGTCCAAACCTTCACCATTCTGGCTCCAGAGGTACCTACTTTGCAACAAAAACCCAGAGTTGTTATCAGTCTTAATAGATCAAATAGTGGATCAGAACATTCCGACACCATTCACAACTTCAAGCCGAAAACATCCTTTTTGGACCAACAGTCAGTGTCTTTTGACAGTTATTGTCGAAGATCTTCCTTACAGAAGAGTTATTTCGAAAATGAAAAATATAGGTCATCGCTCGAGACTTTCCATCCGAAGAGCCACTATGAAGAGGAAAGTCAGGAAAGGCCTTGGATGTATACTTCTAAGTCCCCGATAGGAAATTTGGCTTCCTCTCACCATGAGCCTGAATTAAAAGGACGCTTCAAATACAGATTTAATTATAAAGATCGAACTGATTTCCTTTCATTATCTTTATCGCCACCTGGATCTCGAAATAACTTTTCTTTTCGAGAATTTCCTTCCTTGTAAGTATTTTTATCTTTTATAGTATCTAGTGATAAATAGAAGCCGTGCTTTATGTATTTTATATTGCTTGATCTTATAATATTTTTATTTGCCTAAGCCTAACACATGCACGAATGAAAATGCTCAAAGTAAAAGGTAAAATCTAAAGTGAAAACAATATTATAACTAATCGTAAACATAATAAATTATAATATTTCGTGTGACTGTTCTATAAAATAATAAATGAACACATTTAGAAATTATTATAATGTTTTTAATTTTGAATATTATCAAGGATGAACTGAAAACTTTTTCACTTTGTTATAAGTATTTTGTTTCCAAAATTAATAATTCACTATTCCTGATTTAAAGAGCACAATAAAATCATTTTGGTTTTAATTGTGTTTTAAAAATTTTTTATCATGGTAAATAAAAATATACTTGTTTAAGGTTACCTTTTAAATATACTATCGGCACTTAAAAACTGTTTAGCATTTAATAAGCTGATTTTAATATGTCTATTAGGAATATATATATAATTAGTCCTAAAATAGTATTTGCTTTAAAATGGTTTGGTTTGAAGCAACTTTAAAACTAGTTAGTTTTATTAACGATTTGCAGATTGTTTCGTTTTATTACGGTCTTCATCGCCCTACCTAATAGTTTGAAATTGGCTTTAATTATGCTCCTAAGGTAATTATTAAAACCTGTCTATAAATCTGTTTTACTTTCAAATTGTTTTGTCAGTGAAATAGAACAGTTAGATTGAATCATTTTGAATTCTGCTAAGACAATAAGACACTCTCCTTGAGTGTCTCATATAAAACCCCGTCACTGGTTTAATGTCTCAGCAGTGGTGAATATACAGTGTGGAAACCACTTATGGAATAAAATTATTATGTCATTATTTTAGAAAATTATAAAAAATGCCGAGACACGTCAACTTTTGAATTGTTGTGCGTTATGTAAACATAAATGTAAATGTACAGGGTGATTCACGCAAGTATGCCATAGTCGGTGTTGTTTTTTTTAATGAAACACCCTGTATATTTGCATATTTTTGAAATCCTCTTAATGAACCGATTCCAACAAACTAAATAATGTATGGTCAATTATGAATTATGCAGGGTGAAATTTTAATTTTTACCGTTATTGAACACATACATAAAATACCTGATGTGTTTGATTTTAATACATTATAATAAATGCTCAAAATGTTCTCCACCTAGTTGTTGGCAATAGCACAGTCTCCTATAGAACTCCTCCTTAACTTTGTTTGAAGTTTGAGGTGAAATATTCCGTATTTCTGTAGTTATCCTGTCTTTGAGGTCAACAATGCTAGTTGGTTGTGTTGCATATACTTTGTTCTTGAGATAACCCTACAGAAAAAAATCTAACGGCGTAAGGTCTGGCGATCTAGCTGGCCACTCAATATTACCTCCTCGTTCAATCAATTTATTGGGGAAGATTTCATCTAAAGTTCTTACCATTAAAGCATAATATGGGGTGTTGCCACGTCTTGCTGGAACCAAACATTTTCATTCGGTATGCTAGGATCTATTGCGTTGGGATATAAGTTTGCCAACGCAGGAATAACTTCATTTCTAAGCATATTTAAATATTTTTCAGCAGTCAAATTTCCATCTATAAATATAGGACCAATAATATGGTCGCCTATGATACCGGCCCAAACGTTCACCTTTTGAGGGTACTGAGTATGTGTCTCACGCTTCCAATTAGGATTCTCTGCTGTCCAATATCTACAGTTCTGTCGGTTTACCTCTCCATTCAATGTGAATGTTGATTCGTCAGAAAAAAGAATGGTAACAAGAGCTATCTCATTTCTGTTCAGCTTATTCATCAATCTTTCGCAGAAATCCATTCTACGATCTGGATCGTCTTCTGTTAACTCCTGCACAAAAGTTAATTTGTAGGGATGAAGTTTTTCTTCATGAAGACATCTTAGAACAGTTGTACGACTAACATTATTTTCACGGGCAATTTGACGTGTACTTGAAGTTGGATTCTCTTCGACACTTAACAAAATATCCACTTTCACACCATCTTCAACGAAGTGTGGTTTTCTTTTCAATGGTTTGACATGTCCAAGTGCATAAATTTTAGACACAGTACTTTGTGAAATATTAGGCAATTCGGGATACCTGTGATTGAATAAGTTTGCCATTTCAACTTGACTTCTGCAGTTATTCCCGTACCCGATCATCATTAAAATCTCAATTCGGTGAGTCTCAGTTAAATATTTCATTGTTATGTCGACAAGGAAAGAGTGGTTGACCAAGATTTTACTTTTTCAGTATAAACTGCCAACACATCAACAACTGACAGAATAGAAAACAATCCACATTATTTACCGATTTAAAACAATCCACATTATTTACCGATTTTGGCAATTTTTAGGTATTTATGAGGTCCATTGAATAAAAAAAAGTATTGGCTTCTACTTCCCCTTATTTAAGTATTTTCTTAGTATAAATTGAATAAAAGGTCAGTGACTACTTCATGGCCATAAGCAAACTCTTCTAGTTTGATGTAGTTACTTAAAATATAAGGATTTTTCCAGTACTGGCTTATTTTTATTTGAATAAAAATAAGATCTGTCTTAAATTAGTAAGTTATAACTTGGCGATTTTTAAGGTACCTATAAAGCATCCTTTTTTCCTACGGTAGTTGCTAGTATATTGTTAAACATGGTGGACTTCATAAATGTTCGTAACAGGAAGAACTGTAGGAAGAGAAGAAGCATCAGCCCAAGCAAATCTAAGCTCTTGTTGCGTTTTGAAAGTGAAAGTGTAGACTATATTTCGGATTATTTTTTACCACAGAAAGATGAATCCAGAGGAGGTGCACTTGCATCTCGGCAAAAGATGGAGATATTCCTACGATATGTTAGTGATACCGGATTTCAAACAGGTATTGGTGAAGATTTTGGCGTTCATCATACTACGGTATGCGGAACCATAAGTGAAGTAGCTGATTGTATATTAGAAAAGGCCCACCATTGGATAAAATTTCCATCTAATCTAGATGCCATGGAAGAAGCAAGAATTAAATGGTCGAATCGATTCCAAATTCCTACAGTCATTGGTGCTGTAGATTGCACTCATGTTCAAATTTAAAAACCACCAAAATTTGGCGATGATTTTATTAACAGAAAAGGATTTGCTAGCATTAATGTGCAAGTAACTTGTGATGTTAATGAATTGATTACAAGTGTGGACGCTCAATGGCCTGGAAGTGTTCACGATTCCATAATTTGGAAACAAAGTTCCGTATATGAAAATGTGGCAAGATTTCGGGGTAATTTCTGCCTTCTCGGAGATAGTGGATATGGAATTGCTCCTTAGCTATTAACACCTTTTAAAAATCCTCAAAACTGAATTGAAGAATTTTTCAATATCACTCACTCCAAGGAAAGAGTTTTTGGACAAGTAAAGCAAAGGTTTCCCATGCTAGGACACAAGGTTAAAACATCTTTGTCAAAATTTATTGTTTGCTGTGCTGTTTTACATAACATTAGCAAGCATTTACGAGATGATTTTAAGTTTGCATTAGATGAAATGAAAAGTGGAAAGTCCTGAAGACTCCGATTACGTGTGTGATGAAGCTGAAAATAGTACTACTATCCGTCAGAGAGGCACTGAGAAACGTCAAGCAATACTGGAGACAATGTTCGGTGATAATATTTAAATACTAACTCAAGTTAGAGCTGGATGTTAAATGTAGACTGTCATACTGAGTGTGTTTAAATAAAGCAGTTTCCTGATTTTTATAATTATTTCATTAACTAACCAGAAGTACAAACACAATATATAGGCCAATTCTGTGCACATCTGTAAGCAAATCTGTAAAGTCCTGTAAGCCTATAGGTAATTTGCAATTTTGCGCTACCTGTAGCTTATAGAAAAGCTTATAGAATCGTAAATATTTCCGATCAGGTATTTGGCAGTCGGAACGTCTTATAGTTTGTTTTTGTGAGGTTATTGTGCGGAGTCAGGAAAAAAAATCATCGATTTTTTTGGAACAGTCCAATATATACTATAAAAACGTTTTGTTAGGTTATGTTCTACCGTTAGAAAATAGCCGTGCAGTTTGCTCCAGTTGATTTGTAAATACACTGTAAATAAGACGTTTACAGAAAGTATCCCAGAATTGCCATTTTTACGATTCTATAACCACAGTAGTTACAGAACATCGTAAGCTACAGATTTACGAATTTTACGAGTGAACCCAGAAGTAAACACTTGTAAATATAAGTAAGTATACTTATAAGTAATCACTCAAAATTCAAAAGATTTTTCCAGTATTTACTTTCGAGAGAGTTCTAGTTTTTATTCAAATAAAAATAAGTATTAGCTTCTACTTAGAAGTTTTAGCTTTTTCTTATAAGTTATGACTTGCAAGTTAATACTTTTTTTTATTCAATAAACTCATGATAAAATTCATGGGCGTAGCAGGTTTTGTTTAATATACAAATACGTCTAATAATTAGTTAGTTTAGATTTTTGATAAATCTATATTTAGCTAATTTAAAAAAGTACCAATATTTCAAGTGTAATAAATTATTTATTTCAAAATTTCTCCCTGTATAATTCATAATTGACCATACATTATTCATCTTCTGTAAGTTCCTTGTGGCATTACTTATTCTTTTTTCTCTTATTCTTTTGGGAATCAAACCACAATAATGTTTCTTATTTTTTATTTCGACGTTTCGGTAGCGTTCCAGCTACCGTTGTCAAGATTGACTAGTAAAAAAATTAATAAAATAATTTTTGGTCCCTATCTGACACAACGAAAAAATATGACAACTAGACAATCAATAATACTTTGAAGTTTAACACTACTAAACTTTGTTGTCAAATTGTCTTAAGGTCCATTCATAGTAGATCACACCTCTGGTATAATGTGAAATAAAATATTTTATTTCATGACATTCTATCGATATGATAGTCTACTAGAAATGGAATCCAGTGAAGTGCACGTTCCAGGAACGGTTTTTTATTGGGATAGCGCTTTTTTTAGCTTATTTTGGAAATGTTGTTAGTAAAACATACATTATTTAGTTTGTTGGAATCGGTTCATTAAGAGGATTTCAAAAATATGCAAATATACAGGGTGTTTCATTAAAAAGAAACAACACTGACTATGGCATACTTGCGTGAATCACGCTGTACATTTAAATTAATGTTTACATATCGCACAACTCAATCCAAAAGTTGACGTGTCTCGGTATTTTTTATAATTTTCTAAAATAATGACAATAATTTTATTCCATAAGTGGTTTCCACACTACATAATCAAGGGTAGTACAGATATCTTGTATCGAGACTAAATGGTACATGAATTTTAAAAACAGTGGAATATACTAATTTCCTGTTAACTGATATATGCTCTATTTACAAAAAAGTAATGACGTAAAGCACAATAAGTGTATATTTTTATTTTTTTTATTATGTAAAAAATTGTAGGCAGAATTCCAAAAACTCGTGATAATTTCAATAGTAGTTTTAAACGTAAAATATCAACACATTAGATTCCAAAAATAAACCACCGAAACAAATGTTCCTTGATTATTTTCGCTTGTTGCGTACATCAGTAAATTGGTTCAGCTTCAATTCATATGATTTTTGTTTTCATAAAATGAATCCTATATGAATATATAGGCTGTTCCATGACGAGCACTATACAGAATCCCGACGTAGGATTTGTGGTAAAAATGTATTTTGCAAGCTCACTGCGATCATCAAGTTAATATTAACAATAATAAGAAGTATGTTATGAGAGATGCATTGCAACGGCCAAGTTGGGAAAGTGCTAACAATCTTCAATCACATCTATAGCAAACACTCACTAAAGAGAAATAAAATATGTCATAATAAATGCGACCTATCGAGGAAAAGACAATCTCCGCTGTTAACAGCAAAATTACTAAAACTTAATTAAACTGTCATGCAGTACTCAAACCCTTGAAAGTTAATGCTAGGTTATTGTAAATTTAACATATTTTATAAATTTTTAGGTTAACTATTTTATATACCAGAAGTTTTATAATACAACGTAACCAAGGATGGTGTTTAAATATTAGTTTTAGTGAAAAATTTCATTCCTAATAAAAAGTTTTGCTTGTTCTGAAACCCCATAAAATGAAATAAAATTCAAGTTTTTCAAAACTCGTCTCATTTTATAGCCAGTTTTATGAAAATCGTATGAATTTTTGCACTAAGTTCGAAAATATAGTATATTATTAAACGAGCAATTTATGATAGCCATAATTCACGATGGGTAACGTTTGCGTCACCCAAGTGAATTATGGCCATAAATTGCGAGTAGAATACTATACTTTGTCCACGACACTTAATTTATTTATTAATAAATAAAAGTCAGTAGCGATTTGGCATATTACTAACCTCAAAATGCTGTGGCAGCTACTTCAAATAATTTGACATATATAGAGATGGGCGATACTGTAGAAAGTATCAATACAACGTACCGTTATAAATATATTGTTTTGAAATACTTAATATTAGAAAATATCGTTATGAAAAGTATCAATACTAAAAGTTACAATATTTTATAGATACGATATATGTCAGAAACAAATTTCCTGAACAAAATACACAGATTTAATAGTTTATCCCCCATCTCTAGTCGGGAATTATGAACCATAATACACTACAGTGTATTATGAACCATAGTTCACGACAGTTGATATATGGGTACCATATACCTTTAGTTAGGAGGTAAAATATTGACTTATTATTAGGTGGTCGTGGACAAATAAATTTATCTAGTGAGTGAGTCATTCTTTAATAAATATTTGACAACAATGTTAACTATGCACCAAAGAGTATATCCTATTAAGTATTATGGTATTGGGGTAGCTTCGTACCAGTATGCACTTGCAAAATTTCACGAAAAATATCCAGATGTACCCATTACGCAGGTGGATTAAAAAAATTAATAAAGAAGTTTGATGAGACAGGATCTGTTCAAGACAAAAAGGAATTGAAAAAGGCGTACGTTGAGGAGGATGATGCAAAAATTCATACGGTTTTCATAAAACTGGCTATAGAATAAAACGGGTTTAGAAAAACTTTATTTCATTTTATGGGGTTTCAGAACAAGCAAAACTTTTTATCAAGAATGACATTTTTCACTAAAACTGATGTTTCACCTATGTCCTATAGGATACCCCTTCTGTGGACACGCTGTATAAATAAAGCGATTTCAAGATTTCACTATTTGCTTAAAATATTTTGTTGGGTTGAGATTTTTTTATATAAATACACTAACGGTACGACTATAAATTTGAAGGAAATTTTATAATCATGAAACGTCATCCAGGTATGATGTTCATGAAACCTGCGAATTCATAAAATATATCAACTCAAACGATGCAATTACGTATAAAATAAACCGCGCCGTATATAAGTATATCTAAAACAATTTGTTGCTCCTGAGTTTGCCAAATTAATGAAGAGATATCCCAATTAGTTTTTCAATTGACGTGAAATATGTCATAGGAAAAGTGTTTTTTATTTTAAATAAAATTTTCGCGCTCCAATACTGAAACTATCTAGCCTGGGTTATTTTTAACTAGACGTATATTTTGACGAGTTGTGCAACGGTGCTAGTAAAACTAAATCGTATTCAAGTGCAAGAATTACGAAAATTTAAGTTAAATGTATTTTGTGTGGGGGATTTTAAGTGACTTGTTATTGGTGCAACAAATATTAACATTGGTATCAACTATTTTGTATAAAAAATATTTAAATTATGAGTGAACGAATTCCTAAAATTAATTTAGATAAAAAACTGAGTCTTTGCCCAAATAATTTCCTAAAAATAAATTTGAATGGTTTAGTCGTCTTTCAGAAACATTCAAATTAACCCGCGAATCTCAGTATTAATTTTCCCGCGGTAAAATGACCGATCTTTATTCAAATTATCCAATACAATTTTGTTTTCCAAATGAAACCATTGTGTCACACGACGAATTTAATATTTATTTTTCAAATTATTACATACGCACTGAAGTATTAAAATTCATGTTGTTTCTACATGTTGTAATACCTTTAATAATTCTGTGGTACTGTTTAAATCGAAATGAAAAATTTCGGAGAAGAAAAATTAGTGAAGTTAATATTCAATCAAAGGAAATTAAAAAAGTGAGCCCTCCAAGACAAGTGTTTTGGAAACCTTCAGGACGCTGTCAGTCACTGTACAATTTGAAACTGTAAGTTATTTACCAAGTATATCAAATCTTAACCAAATCCTTTCTACATTGCTATCATTGCATTTGTAATATTGTGTTACAATCTGACGTTTTTTACTTTTTTGTTGTCAGTATTTATTTTTATCGTTAAATTTTACAACACTCTGATTACGAAGTATTCACTTTTCAGCGCTCTCTGTTGTGTTGTAGTGCGCACTAAAATCTACAATATTTCTTTTTTATCAACTCGAAACAGAGGATAAATGCTACGAAATTATAACCTAGATTAATATTCGTATAGTTCCTTTAAATATCTAAGAAACTGATCTGACCCGAGATAAGATAACGACATGCAATGAAGCCATGAAAGTATTAGCCGTGACAGGGCACTGCGGAGCTGCAGCACCTCCAACTTTTGAGAATAATATGCCATTGACAACTGCCTACAAAATTTTCCTGATACTTCCAGTACCTACCAATAAAAAAGCTAATTAAGCAGTATGGCTATTACATCAATCGAACGACAAAGTACCAGACTACGTCAATATGATAAATTAGTTGATGATGTTGCCAGTGTCAAAGCATGAAAAGCTGCGATATATTTTTTTTTATTTTCAGTTTATTCACAGCTTAGAATTTATTTATTTATTTATTTTTTTTATTTCCGCATCAACCATTTTGGTTATTAGCGGTGGAACAGCGAATGATTACTTTGTACATAGGTTAGTTGAACAATACAATAATTATATTTGGTATAGAAGCTCAGAATCCTTTAAAAACTGTATTAAACTTTGAACACTGCACTTAAATTGTTCGGTAGGTGATGCTGTAACCTTGCGACACTATATAGCGGACACTCAATCAAAATATGTTTAATTGTAATGGGATGCTCACATACTTCACAATACGGTTGACACTCCTTTGACAGTAGATGGCTGAGTCTGCTATGTCCTAGAGGTAGTCTAGTCACTACAACTTCCATTAACCGATTGGGGACATGGTTTTGCCATGGTCCAAACAAAGATTTGATCTCTCGAGGATCGGATTGTTTTGATTTGTTTTTTTGTTTGGTTTACTGAGGTATTTTTATGTTTTTATTATTAAAAAAAAAATTCTTCTTAATACCTACGTACGTAGCTGAATTGCTACCACCTGAGAAAAATTGAAAACATTTGAAAACTAGGGGTACCAAAACTTTTTTTGCCCCCGGCGCTGGCTTTTCTTAGTGCTACCCTGCTTTTAACGTAAGATTTTCTTTACCATATCAAACAAACCAGCTAAAAAAGTTTGAAGTCAACGTGAAAGCGAATTGAAGAATTTCGATGGAATACATTTATCAAGGAATCAAACAACAATTGTAAGAAAAAACATATTTTCACTATATAAGTAATACCATTAGAGGTCAAATTATTTCGTCTTCGTCTTTGACTCGGCATAATTTTCAAAATTGTATTGTCTCCCCCGCTAATAACTCATAGAAGTTGATGCGGGGTAAATAAATGTTTTTTGTTAAATAAAAAAAAAACTCTTGAGATTGAAAAAATTCCACACCAAGTTTGAAAATCAAATTTATTGTTATTGTTCGATTTCCAACGTCAATTTTTGTCTGAAATACATGAAATATTTAAAACTATATGGCCTGTTTGTAATGCATTGACTGAGAATTGGAACATATTTTATTTATGTTTTATACGAGTCATAAATTAATGTTGCATCAATTTAAATTAAAGAATGGATCAGAAAATATAAATATCTATCGAAGACTATTTTCACTAATTATATAGTTAAGAAAGAATGTGCTAATGATATTACTCAATTTATTTTAATTAATTTAGCGATATTCAGATAAGGATCAAAATCAATGACCTATACTGAAAAATCTAAGCTACATAATTAGTCTAATACTCGTTTGTGTGTGAAATTGATTTTTATACTGTATCCCTTGAAAAATATTTTATTTTCAGATCGCCTTCTAAAGACGTAAGTCTTATAGATTTAGATGATATACAAAAAATTCGTTATATAGAAAATCGAGAAAGTCAAGAAGATGAAAAAGACTACAATACTGGTGGATATATGCCCATCAGTATTGGAGACATCCTTAAAGGACAATATAAAGTTTGTAGAAAACTTGGTTGGGGACATTTTTCAACAGTTTGGTTGTGCCAGAATTTATTAAATGAGTAAGTAAATATATTTTTTGATTTTTTTCTGTTTCTATGTTTCATTTTAATCTCCTTCCTCCATATCTTGCTAAGTCTGGTCCAAGTATTGTTCTCAATATTTTCCTTCCTAGTTTTTTTAGATCTTCTTCTTCTTCTTCTTTTTAGTCAGTTGTTGTTTTGAGTGCGTAAGCAATGATTGGTATAGACAATGGTATGATCAAAGTCTTATATATTTGTATCTTGGCTAATTTTGCTGATTTAGATTTCCATAGTTTCTCATTCACGCCAAGGATTTGGTTTCCTTTCAAAATCATTTTTTTTAACTTGTCTTAGCTAGTTTGTACTGTAAATATTCCTAAATAATTGGAGCTTGATACAATTGCAAACTTGTAATTTTTTATTCTCAAGTGAGTACCTATCATTGTTGTGTTTTTCTTCCCTTTTTTGTCTAAATTTATTCGCAGTCCGAATATTTGTGCCTCTGCGTCTAGCTTCTCTACTGCTTTTATTGGACTTTTCTTAGTTCTAGCCACGATGGTGAGGTCGTCGGCATAAACAATTAACTGGGTCTCGTTAACTATAATATTTTTCTCGTTTGAATTCCTTAAAATGGATTCAAGTACTAGGTTAAACAGTGTTGGAGAAATTGACTCTCCCTGTTTTAAACCTTTATTCATTTTAAATTCTTCTGATATTTCACCTTGCAATTTTACTTTTCCTTTATTGTGTTGTAGGGTCAGTTCCACCAATTCCCTAAGCTTCTTTGGGATTCCTAGTATTTTTAGTGCTTCTATAATCTTCAGTCTTATTATTGAGTAAAATGCATAGTCTATAAAAATGACGTGTAGATCATTATTATATTCCAGGGATTTTTCAAGGATTTGTTCGATGGAGTGTTACAGTTTCCTGGTCTAAGCCCGTTTTGGTAGTCTCCCATTATTTTTTCTGTGTATGCTTTAAGTTTTTCATTATTACGATTATATATTAAAATTATTCCAGTGGGCCTACTTATGTTGCTCTAAAAATTTGCAAAAGCGCACAAATGTTCACAGTAGTGGCTCAAGACGAAATAAAACTACTGAGAGATACAAAACTGATTGACCCCTCCCATATCGGCTATAAACATATTGTCCAAATGGTGGATACGTTTAAATTATTAAGCGTGAATGGAGTACACACTGCCATTTCTATGGAAATTATGGGGCCCTCATTACTACATCTACTCATACAGTCTGATTTTAGAGGAATTCACCTAAGTGGAGTTAAAAGAATTATAACACAGGTAAGCTTTTCTATAAATCAACTTTGATACTAGAGAATAAAAATGTAGAAACACCACTAAAATAAAATTAATACATATATTGCACTAGGTCATGTCCACCTACTGACAATGTGTCACTAGTGACAGTCTACCTGAGGATAAACAATTATTTATATAGATTTTAGATCACTATTTTTTAACTGGAACACCCTATAAATGATTGCAGGATTACAAAAATGTATAATACATAGGTGAAAAATCAATTAGTTGGGAGTTACGGATAATTCCAATGTAAAATATGCCTTTATTGCGGCACTAACTCTAATCCATGAAGTAAATGATGTTTTGCTTGGGGTCAACAACATAACGACCAGAAAATAAAGTGTTGTAAACTTCTCTACGAATGGTAACAGGTGACGTAAAAGTAATAGATGACGTCACAGTGCCACTCTGGTCAATAATTTTAAATAGGACTTTATAGCAGGTGGTATCTTGTTTGAAAGGCATTGACATTAGCTACATAGCCATATTAATTTTGTTTTGGTTTAAACTAATTTTGACGGATGAATTAAATAAATACCAAAATTATTGGAATTATTTTTTCAAATTTAATTAATCAAATATTAACAATGGATTCTTAGAGCAAGTGTTCGGAATGTGCTCCGTCTACTTCCTGACAGTAATACCTACATCCTATTAGTAAACTCTTGTCGTACTCGTTCGAATGTGTCAGCTGAAATTGCATTGCATTCTTCAATAATTATTTCTTTCAAAACGCCAATGCTATCTGGTGCCGTAGTATAAACCTTGGATTTCGAGTACCCCCATAGAAAAAAATCTAATGATGTCAGATCTATAGGACCTCGCCGGCCGATCCATTAACCATCTACCTCGATATTCTTCATCCAGGTAACGTCTTACTGCACCATAATAATGTGCATGAGCACCATGTTGTTGAAATGTTATTTCCAGATGGCCGAATTCGGGGCCTATTCTGTAACTCTTCCTTTAACCGGCGCTAAAATCAAATCGATATTCGCTAACCACATTTCCCTTAAAATTTTAAAGGATTCCTTTAAAATAGCCTGTTAAAACTATTATTTTTAAAGGGATGCTAGAGTGTGCCTTCAAATAATAACGGTAACAAGAATGGCGTATGTAGATGTTTCTGGTGAAGCCTTGATTGAAGAATTAATTGCAAACCACAAGAAGTAAGAAACATTGTTAGGTTATATTTGAAATAATTTAAATTATAAATTAACCATCTTTATATATTATTCTCAGGCATAATTTAGATTACACCAAAAAAGTATTAGGGACTTGAGTGATTCCTTTCAAATGCCCACTAATTTATTTAATATTTTCCAAGGAAGTGTCAAGAAAAATGTGAAAAAACTTCATTGTTTTTCAGTCGTTCTTGGCGCCCGTGACATTTTTTATAACATTATAACTATAATACAGGGTATTTTCGAATGACACTTACAACGTTTGCATGTAGATACCTCTCGTAAAATTGGACAAAGTGATATAAGGATTAAGGGGTTTTGACTAATTTTATTTGTCATACATTCACAGAATTCGAGTCTTCTGTCGGGGTCGTCATCCGAAAGGTGGTGCACCATTTTTAACTTGTATGGATGAAATTTATTTTCAGCCAACACTCTCTGTACTGTACTTTAACTTAGACGCAACTTTAGTTGAAGAGGAAGTAGGGTTTACTACCATTTCAGCAACTATATCAATTTTTTTATAATATTATAATATTATAATGTTGGTCGACTAGATCGTTTGGCATCTTGAACACTACCTGTTGCTTCAAACTTGTGAAGAAGCTCCCTCAAATAAGTTCTCGAGATAGGGCGATCTGGATATCTCTCATTAAATAAACGTTTCGCTTCAAGGAAATTCTTTCTAGATTCACCAATTATTAAGAAAGCTGCTACTTTGTCGGCTTGAGTACGTATCAATGTAAACTCTTAAGCGTCTCGTTAAACAATAATAAAATTAAATATTCAAGCTATTTAGAAAAAATTTGCAAAACAACAAATACTATTAAATTAAAAACGTCAATTTTTTTGACAACTAACCAGAGGCGGACTGAAAAATCTTCAATATTTAAATGTGAAATAATAATTTTGGTATTTATTTAATTTATCCGTCAAAATTAGTTTAAACCCAAACAAAATTAATATGGCTATGTAGCCAATGTCAATGCCTTTCAAACGTGATATCACTTGCCATAAGGTCCTATTTAAAATTATTGGCCAGAGTGGCACTGTGACGTCATCTATTACTATACCGTCACCTGTTACCATTCGTAGAAAAGTTTACAACACTTTATTTTCACCCTCCAAATATTATTAATGTAAGTGTAGCCGTTCAAAAGATACGAGGGGGCGAGGAGACTTTTTAATAGCACTGTATAGATGATTTACGTCAGCTAATTATTCAAGAATGTCGACAAATAACCCCAGACATGTTACATAATGTTAAAACTCATTTGAGGGTCGATTGTATTTGTATGGAAACCTATGGAAGTCAATTTGTGCACTTTATAAAATAATTTAGTATTGTTTTGCTGATTGGTTACGAGTTAAAATGTACTATCAGTAAATTGAAATGATCCGTAACACCCAACTGATGATTGACTTTTCACTTATGTATTATTGTAAATGTTGATGTTCATATGAAAACTAAGCTACCTACTTGACATTTTATTGAAAAAACCTCAAAAACCAGTTTAGACACTTCGTAACTTTTTTACGTGCAAGATAATCTGCTGGAACAAATTGGAAACTGACTTGCTGGCTTTTAATAATCATGATCACTACAATATAATTGAAATTTATTTTTTTATCTTCTGTATGTTCCTTGTGGTAGACTAAAAGAAAAATGGGAATCGAGATACTGTAAAAGTGTCTTATTCTATACAAATGTAATACAATAAATCTGGTAAAGGCAAAATAGCTGACAATTAAAATTTGTCTAAGCTAGTAAATTGCAATTATATTTAACTTCCAACTGACTTTTCACCTATGTATTACATATTTTTGTAATCCTCTTGTAGAAGAGGATCCAACAATGTAATAATGTATAGGGTGTTCCATTCAAAAAATTTGGATAGGGTGACCATAAGGAGGAGATACATATGCCTTTATATTATTTTTGACGTGTTTTTTTCATTTTTTCATAAAAGTGACGTCTTAGAATTATTTGTGGTGGATAGTTTTTATTTAAATGCTCTGTATAGATACGTAACAAGAGCACATCGTAAGAAAATTTTAATTCTTTGTTTATAATAATTTAGGTCAATAAAGAAATGGAAAATCAGTAATTTTGATGATTGAATTGAAATCATAAATAATTTAGATAGAGTTCTGTAAGTTGGGACTTTTTAATTGGAAATTTCCTCCTCTTTAAGAGTTTTTTTCAAATTTCTCAAATTTTAATACTTCACGAGATATTGGTAAAAAATGTATTTTTTTCACCTTTTTTGGTTTTTTGTTATTTAATAAAATAAAGGCCAACGATACATTTTTCTAGATATCATTCCGAATCTAATGAGCTATAAAACATATTTTAAAGAGCAGGATCTGTATTTTTAACTATTTTCAGCTATACCAGGACTAAAAATAATTATATAATAGGTACTACCTATATAAAATTTTTTCCTCACGCACTTCGTTAACGAACTATAGGGCTCTCAAGTTCAGAAATGAAAATGGGGTTTCATTTAAAATTATTAAATGGGTTATTGTAAACTGGTGAAATTTCAACTGTTGGTAAACACTATATAATCGCACAGTTCTTGGCGTCATAACTAAGTATACACTACACACTATATACTAACGCCAAAAAGTGTGCAATTATGATGAGCGTATGAAATTTTACTAATTTCCAATAGGCTATTTAATAATTATAAATAAAAAATAATTTACAACCTTAGCTTCTTAACGAAAGACGTAAAAAAACTATACATAAAGTACTATAATAATTTTTAGTTTTTAAATCATATCCTATGTTTTTGGTACGAAGTCTTGCATCACCCCGTATAAGTGTTTATCATTTTTTTCTTCATTTAATATAATTCAACTCCTTGTCGAATAGTTTGGAATATTTTAGTGTTTAATTCTCTTTGGCTGGAACAGCTAGCAAAATAAATATGCATAAAAACATCACTATAAATAGTGCTTGTTGTTAAACTACGAAATGAGACAACAATAGCTGAATAGCTTTAGTTTCGTAATAAACTTCAAAAAAACTTACCAAATTTTGGGGATGATTAATTTTATTATCACTGGTGTAGTATTATTTTCACAGGTTATTAACCCGCACTGATTTTTATTATAGATTTAGCTTGCTTTAATTTTTTTTTTAATTATCTTGCATTATTTTTTGTTCTGGGACTGCTTCAGTGTCCAGACTACTCCTTCCTCATAATTCGAGGAAGGAATGGTGAATAAATAACATTATAATGTCTCCCAAAAAATAGGATGGAAATGGCTATCCATGCAGGATACAACAACAAAGCTAAGTATTATAAAGTGTAACCTTCAGTATGAGATGACAACAATAGGTAAAGATTTGGAAGGTCCCCTTATTCAACCCATCTGGATTTCCTTTTATGGGGATACTTGAAAAGAAAAGTGTATATGTCGTAGGCATAATGTAAATTTAGGCTTTTTATAAATTGCCTAGGCATTTTACAAA
This sequence comes from Galerucella calmariensis, assembly GCA_910591675.1. Lineage (NCBI taxonomy): Eukaryota > Metazoa > Arthropoda > Insecta > Coleoptera > Chrysomelidae > Galerucella > Galerucella calmariensis. The sequence goes on along the minus strand of CAJUYG010000928.1, from coordinate 101,442 downwards.
AAACCGGCAAAACGCGAGCATTAAATGCATTTTTCGTTATGCCGACACCAATTCAGGCAAATTGATAAAATGCCGGCAAAACAAGAACAGAATAATGTATATCTTGTTATGACTGATTATTCTTAGGCATTTTATAATTGGCCAAAAACGGAGCTGTCAAAACGTGAATAGATATAAAATAATTCGACTTTTTTAGATTGAATAGTACATTAGGTCTACAAGAGTTTAGGGACCGACATTAAGAATTGCCGGTTTGCACATTATTGCGCTATAAATTAATATTTCACGTAAACTTTATTTTGTTGTTTATCTATTTTGATGTGTTCAAGGATATCAAAATGAGCGAAAACCGCGAAAACGTAGATTTCGAGAATGAAAAACGAGATTTAGAAGTCATGAAAGCGCAATTTAATGATCAGTTACAAAAGTTTTATAGTGAAAGAGTGGAAAAAAATGTTATAAAAAAATCTTGGACAGCTGACAGGGTGAAAGAAGTTATTACAGACATTAAGAATGGTTAATTAGCTGACTCAACAGGTAACAAAAAAAATAATAAGCAGTATCATTTAATGAGAGAATTTGATATTTTGTCTATCGGTACTGATGAACATTTAGTCGTAAAACGAAGTTCTCTTGATCAACCTATTGTTTACATAATTCCCATAGAACAGTATTTTGATGTATTGTTAGAATCTCACCGATCCACAGATCATGGTGGCAGGGTTAAAATGCTAAAAAATAAGTATAACATTCCTAGAAGAGCAGTAGAAACTTCCATTTCACTATGCAAGGAATGTCAACTGAAGAAATCTCAACCTCATAAGGGATTGGTTGTGCGACCAATCCTTTCTAAAGATTTTAATGTTCGCGGCCAAGTAGATTTGATAGATTTTCAATCTGCTCCTGACTAAACTATAAAAAAATTCATCAAAACATCGCATTATTTTCCAAACAATGCACGGTACGGAGTTCTTCCAATAATGCGATGTTTGCAAACTGCAAACGTGCAAACCGGCAATTCCTAATGTCTGTCCCTAAACTCTTGTAGACCTAATGTACTATTCAATCTAAAAAAGTCGACTTATTTTATATCTATTCACGTTTTGACGGCTCCGTTTTGGCCAATTATAAAATGCCTAAGAATAATCATTCATAACAAGATACCTATACATTATTCTGTTCTTGTTTTGCCGGCATTTTATCAATTTGCCTGAATTGGTGTCGGCATAACGAAAAATGCATTTAATGCTCGCGTTTTGCCGTTTTTTTGTAAAATGCCTAGGCAATTGATAAAAAGCCTAAATATACATTATTCCTACGACATATATAAATAGACCACAAACTATTGATGAACTCAAAGAACGGATACGCATTGAGATTGCAAAAATAACTTAGAAAGAGTCTCTCGCCGGTTAATGAACTGAAGAATTTATTTCTTTTATTTGGAATATACTGTATATTTAACAACAAATTAAACGTTTAAAGGTTCATCATTGCTGACGAAGAGTTAAATTTAAATCATTATATCTTTAGTTATGCATAAAATAGTAGAAGTAAACAGTGGCGACTCAAGAAACAAGAAAATATTCAAAACACTTACATTTGGAACCATCTACGACGTAATCTCCATCCCAATGCCATTTGGACTGTGCCATTTTCACCAATAACCATCACTAAAAACCGAAATCGACCATTTCCATTTACCGACCGGCGATTGCCACCACATTTATCTCTTAGTCAAAGGCATACATCACATAGTTTCCCTATAATACTGACTCTAAGTCCACTACGTTAGAGCAACCTCGAGCCAGTACCTGTGTTTACAGATTAACTCATCTATCTATAAAAATCGGCTGCATGTCATTCAAAATAGATTACATTTTAGAGTACTGTCAAAATACACTTTTCATGTTGTAATTTATTAAATTGAATAAATCATACAATTCGATTAGTATAGGGAAAATGAGCGTAACCCGACCTCCTTGTCCTTGTAGTTCGTGAAATCTTACCATATTACCCAAACATTCTCTTAAGTAATACGTTTCTACAAAAGTTTTTACAAAATTTTAATTGGGAATCAAAAATAGTTTACAATTGCTAGAGTGACCAACTTGTCTTAAAAATGAAATTGTTTAACTTCAATCCGGTGCAGTATCCAGATTGGGATTATATTATAGTGAACACTATTAAAAATTACTTAAAAATTAAACAATGTAATTTTTGAGTATCTAGAAAAAATTTTGAAACAAACTTGTTAACCAAGTTAGCGAGTAATCCAAGTAATTTGGGCACAAAAAGTGTCTTTAGTGAAATTTTTAAGGAAGTTGAGAGATATTAAAAATATAAAAACTAGTGTGTAGGTACTGGTTAGTTTTTGAATATAAAGAAATAAGATTAAAGTGATTACGTTAAAAAAAAGATTTTGGAAAAACTACAAGGCGCTTTTGCCACAAGGAAATTTCTGTGATCACATATTCCACTATAAATGCAGGCATACGATTTAAAAATTTGTGTAACCACAAAAAATTGTCTCAGCTGATAAAGAATTAAATTCATGATAAACAGTAACATGTAAAGGATTGGAAACACCCGAAATGATAAATTGTTGTCACTTCTTCTGTGTGGTCTGAAAGATCTCGTTGTACCTAGTGCGTTCTTAATATTTAAAAAATAATAATTTTTTAACGAATTTCTTAGTAAATATGCTAAATTAAATAAATGTTTCAAATTTGGAAAAAATTTGTTTCTTCAAATATTACTGATTTAGAGTCAAATTGCGAAAAATAAATAATTTCTTAGGCAATTCATTTTATATATGTATTCTTATTTAAAAATATGCTAGACTAAATAAATGTTTTAAATTAAGGAAACATTTGTGGTGGCTCAAAATATTATATTAACTAATTTTTCTTTTTAAATCATACCTAGAGTTGCTAAATTGTATCTTTTATATTTTATTATTTTAATTTGAATTAAAAAATATTAAATTGTGTTAGATGGTTGACCTTTTCACACCCCGAACTTCGCACCACAAATCATTCGTTTTTCACTGCCTAAATGATCCTTTCTGAGTTGTCTGGAGCAATCGGTTTTACCTAGAGAATTCTGATGTTTCAAAAATCATACTTTTACAATAAAATGGGTGATAATATGCCTGACTAAAAAATAAAAGTCTTAAAAAACTTTCTTATAATATCTCTGGATCTGAATTCAGCTATAGAAAAAATTAAATTCTTGACCAATTTTTTATCTTATGTTATACAATTGATAAAATAAATTTTTTTGTATTTAATAAGGTTTCAAATTAAAGAGTAAAATTAATTTTTTTTTCTATTATTCAGTAAATAATGTTTTTTTGTATTTTTTTCATGATTCTTGTTTTAATAACTTTCTAATTGAAATAAAAAATATTAAATTTTGATTATAATCTAATTGATTAACCGATTGGGTCATAAAAGATTGCAGCGCTGAAAAAAATTCACCTGAAAAAGAAGAAACACAAACAAAATCCACATGGAAATATCCTCTTGCTGGAGTGTTTCCAAAATTTAATATATTTTATAAAATAATTGAAAGTGAAACATCCTATACGAAAAAATTGTAAATAGCAAAAATATTCCAGGCACACTTTTTAAATAACAAAAATAGAAAATAATTTATGGAATCTCAAAAGTATTTAAATGAAAAAATGATATATACAAAAAAAAATAGTCAGAAATCGAAAAAAAATGATTATTAATTGCTATAAAAGCTCAGTGTTATAAGGAAAGTTTTTCTGAAATATGAACTATTATTATTTTCACAATTATTTCTATTTTTGTTATTCGTCACAACATTCTCCTACCTTTAGGCATATCGCATTTCTTGAGCTGAAACGAAATCGGAAAAATCTGTAAAAAAAGAAAAAGTTATTAATTCAATGTTGTTTGGTTATAAACAGTAAAAGTATGCTAGATTCGTAAAGAAGACGAAATTTTCAAAAAAAAAGTCATAACTCCCGGAACTCTATCTCCATTACCGTTGGAAAACATACTTCAAGCTAATTTTTCAACAAGCTAGGTAATTATTAGGTAATTGAAAAAATGTTATGAGCCCTTTGTATATTGTAAGCTGAAAAAAAATGTTTTAATAATTGTCTTAAAAATGTTTCGCGCCCTTTCTATATACTTATATATATACCGAATAAGATCACGTAATAAAAGTTTGAAACATTTCAAAACTTTGTTTATAATAAGTAGGTAATATAATTTAGCAAAAAACTGCGAATCAGTTTGGAATTGGAATTGCCTTAAATTTTATGACGTGATCTTGTATGTATGTATGTAAGTAAGTATGTATATGGGAAAGGCTCTACTAAGCAAGATATTTTTATGACAATCATTTAAACATTTTTTTAGTTCACAATAAAGATGAATATTCGAGAGAATTTGGTTAATTAACAATTGCATAACTTGAATTTTTTCCAACGGCAATGAATTTTTCAAAGTGTTTAGAATACACTATAATGCTTGCAAATTTTTAAATTAACCATTATTTTTCAAAGTGTTTAGAATACACTATAATACTTGCAAATTTTCAAATTAACCATTAATAATTAACAATCAATACCTAAGAATTGTTCTTCCTATCAACAATCCTCCGCATTTGTCACACTTTAAGATTTCATTTGAATATAGGTAGTAATTAGTTATTTACGTGTGACTGTAGAAAAAATAATGTGTATTTCGAGCGTAAAGTTGAATTGTCGCATCAAAAGATCGCCGTGATCGTCGCGCGGCAGCATTCTTTCTCAAGCGGCAATCTGTTTGCTTTTGAGGCGCGAGCAAAATGACGGGTTGAGACCTGTTTGCAACATTGAATTAAAATCATGAAAAATTGATATAGAGTTCCAAGAGTCAGGACATTTCTAATGGATCTTTCCTCCCCCTTCGGAATCTTTTTTTCTGATTTCTACTGTACTTACTACATGGAATATTTTCATAATTATTTAATATAACATACAGATATTACCAAACCGTTATAAAAAATATATAAATTCACACCTGACGATGTAAATATAGCTAATTTATGAAATCTGTAGTATAATGTTATATTTCTGTTGTGCAATCCTTTATTTTCGATTTTATTTGATAAAAAATATACTTTGCATGAACCACTTTCATTTTCGATATTTTTTAAGAAATTTCTTGAATTTATACACTTGTATGTACATAAAACAAATTTCTAGTTGAAATTATCTAACAAATTGACAGTTTTCAAAAAAATAAAAGTCTTACAACATACCTAATAAGTATCAAACAATGAAAATGTATATTTTTAAATAGAATAATTAAAAATTACCTGAATAACAATAAAAATGTTCAATATTCACTCGTCAAAAGACTAATATGTATACAATGTAGGTATAACATTATTCGTTCTTTGTTATAAATTCGTAAAGCAGTTTTTTCTAAAGTAACAAAAAACCGGCGAGGTGTTTACTGCATTTTTATTGGAGAAGAATTATTAGTCAGTCCTATAATATATTTATAGTCGATCATGTACGAATAATTTTAATTTTATACAGAGTCGGCTACGTTACATTTTAATTTAGGATTTAAATATACACAGTGGGTTTTAAATATAAAACGACTCTCGGGATTTTAATGAATTTTAATTTGTGAGAGTTAAAGCATTTCAATTGGGATAGAGAGATTTTTTTTTCTATTTTGGCACTTTGAAATCCATGTCCATTCAGCCAGTATATCTAAGACACAGGTGATTAAATTCAGTGCTTTATGCAAGTCAAAGCTTCCCTAATCAATTATGTTATACTTATAAAGAAGAAAGAGCCAAAAGGATGGGTTTGGTACACAAACTTCACACCCAGGGGCCGATCAGGTTGACTAACAGACAGATCAGGTGGGCCTCGGCTAGGGGGGATATGGGTATATATTATGGGGTTCAATTGAAACAAAAACAAGACTAAGTGCACTATAACTTCAGCTTGCATAAACACACGAAAGATATAAGCGAGTCATATACGGTTTTATTACCCAACGAGAGTAAATGTAATAGGTTTACGGGCAGTCCAACTCCGTTGCGCATTAATTCACTAAAAAATATATGCGTTTGTTGACGGTATTTGTTGGAGTTGAAAAATATGTGGTCTAAATCAGCCACTTCTAGACAGGTGTCATATTGATTTGACTCTTTAAGGCCTATCTTGTTAAGTTGCTGGGGGTAGCAGGCATGTCCAAATTTTAAACGAGAAATGGTGACAATTTGGTGCCGATTATAACTGGTACCTATTTTTGTGCCAAAGCTCATTGGGTATGATGGGTTGGATTATGGTATATCTTGTCGGGTAGATTCTTTTATATTCGGTCCATAGGTTATTCCATGTTTTTCTAGACATCTCTTTTATTTGGTGGTGGTGTTGTTATCAATAGTTGTTCCTGTAGAAATGGCTTGTTTAGCCAGGGTGTCAACGGTTTCATTATGAATAATTCCAGAGTGTGCTTTAACCCATATGAACTGCATATTAACCTGATGATGACTTTTAAGATTATTTATCGCCAATTTTAATTCTATAGTAAAGGGATTTTTAAAAGGGTCGTTAACATCAATCGGGGGTGAAATGGAGGTAAGAACTGATAAAGAATCTGATAATTTTCTTACAACAGTTTTCGCGAGCGAAATCCAGAGCATGAATGAATAATTGCGAGTGTTTCGGCAGAAAAAATGTTAGGTAGGTAAGCGCAACCAATTCCATCTTCTTGCTTGGATGCATCCGTATACATATTTAAATACCCTGGATATTTGGACAAATGAAGATTCAGTGTATGTTGACAAAATGTCCCAATGTTATTATAGCAAGGAATTTCAATATGTACAGGTTCAAGCAGTGCAAAAATATCCGTTATTGATATTATAGCAGGCTTAACTAGTCTGTTGACTATATCCTTAGTATCCCTAAAAGCGCTACATACAGGTAGAGATGGTTTTTTGTTTCAGTATTTATTTGTCAGATCAGGTATTCAAATTAGATATTTTATTGAGCGTTAATGATTTTTTATAATGTGACTTAATGATGTATTTTCCAGTTAGAGTTTTTCTGCGTATGTGTAGTGGAGGCTCGAGAGCTTCTACCCTAAGGGGTTCTACTGGTGTAGAGCACATTGCACCCAAACTTAATCTAAGCGATGTGTTTTGTATGACATCTAGTTTTTCAAGGAGGTTTGTAGTCGCAGAGCTATAACATATGCAACCATAATCTATAATTGACCTGATGTATGTCCTATAAAACATCAAACATGTTTGGGGATCTGTTCCTCACCATGTCCTTCTAACGAATTTTAGGAAATTGATACCCTTATTACATTTTGTTACGATATTATTTATATGTGGTTTCCAGGTGAATTTTTTATCAATTATTATCCCCAGATAGGAAGCTGTAGGTTGAACGGGGATTGAATGATTTTTTAATATGATGTTTTCTATGACTGGGAGATTGTGTCTTGTGAAGAAGGTAATAGTGGATTTTTCTGGACTTAGGGGAAGGCCTATTTTGTCTAGCTTATTACTCATAGAACTTATGGAATGCTTGATATTTTCAATTGAATTATGAAACGTTTTATCTGTATTATATATAACAAAATCGTCTGCATACTGGATTATACTGAACTCCGTGTTAATATGTAGACTGCGTGTAAATATATTGAAAAGTAATGGCGAAAGGAATGATCCTTGGCCCCTTGGGGCAATCCGGTAGATACGTTTCGAGGTTCTAGCGGATAGAGAGATATGTATTAAAGTTTAATAGACATAGATAGAAAATAAAATCAGTAACAACAAAAACTAAACCAAAATGAAAAATTGTATAGGGAAGGGAACAACACATACCAGTATGGTACAAATAAAAGGAATGAATTCATTATTTTGTAAACCGTTTTAGGAGAAAATCCTGAAAATCATCAATTTTTATTCTTAAATGGGCGCTTCGTCAGATCACTTTCTCAATTTTTAGCGTCATCTATGTGAGCGTGATAACGTCATCAATGAAATTTTTGAATAAAAAAGTGGGTTATGCAATGCAACAATTGAAATTTCTTTTAATTACATAATCTCCACTTTTCAAGCTTCCAGATATAAGGAAATGGAGAGGATTGAAATCAGGGGCCTATTTCACAAAGGTACTAGTGTTGTTGAAAATAATTGTGAGTAACAACCTCTTGTTTTCACAAGTTGTTACGCACAGGCATTTCATAAACAATCACAAAACTTTTTCGCAACAAGTTAAAATTGTCTGTAACACTTGTTATAGACAAGAAGAGAAAGAACTTGTAGGCAGCACTTGCTACATCTATGTTTACTTCAACTTCAACTTTACTTGTTTCAAAAAAAAAGTACTGTTTCTTAAAACTCGAGCATTATGCACGCTTCTTGGCCAATTAGCACTAGCATAATATATTTCCAAATTTGGTCCGCAAACAATCATACAATTGATGGAGTGGTTTCCATTACGATCAACAAATGCAGGCTCATTTTCGGTTGGAGCATCTATTTTTACTAATGTCCCATCGACACATCCAATAACTTGGGAGAATCTTGCTATAGCAAAAAATCCTGCAGAAACGTTTAAAATATTGTCAGGTCAACTAACGCATTGGGGACACTTGCCTTACTAACCCCATGTGCATCTGATATGACATGGTATTGCTCTCCATTACCTAACCAGTGTAATGCGTTACAAATCAGCATTTTTGTGGATAGTGCGTGAGACCGATCAGTTGAATGAAGAAGCATATGTCCAATATCCATACGAAGCTGTTCCAATTGGACAGAAGTCATTCTGAAACGTTCATTAAACTCGAATAACGAGTGGAACATAGAATTAATTCTAGCCCTAAACACTCTCCTACTACGTATACGTATAATCTCTTCATTTTCATTTTCTGACGAAGAACTACTAGACCACATTTTGCTGCAACTATAATCTATGTATGTATATTTAAAACTTGTCAGCTATTTACCTTTTAAGTTAGGTAGAACAACTTTAGTAGATAACAAGTTTCAGATGCAATTTTGTTGACTACACTAGTTAATAACAGGTAAATTCATAGTAAATAACAAGTAAAATTGTGAAAAATTGCCTGTTATTACAAGAGTACACTTGTCGTTCTATGAAACGCGAGTAATTACATATTTTGCCAAACTTATTAAAATCTACCTGTTACTTACAAACTTGTGTTTTTGTGAAATAGGCCCCAGGGAATTTTGTTGACTCAATTTACTCTTCTTCGACCTATCCACTGATTTGGGAAGACGTTGTTTAAGTAGTCTACCACCAAGACAGACCATTGCGGTGGCGCACTATCTTGGTGCAGCCACAATTCATTTCTTTTTGGGGACCGATAGTTTAATTTGGGGAGCAAAATGTCTGAACAAATTATAAATATTTAGGAACTTTTGAGGTTTATTATTGAGTCAAAAAGTTTTTGATTCCGTTTACTACAATGTCATTAACCAGTTGACAATAACAATTATGTTGAACGTCAATAAAAAAAGTTTAATGAAGTAACTATAAGTACACTTAAATAGTTAAATTAAATATATTTTTCTACAAAATTATATTATTACCGATAATTTTCAACCTATGTACTCTTATGTTTTAGGTACTAAAAGGCTTAACATACCTACATGATGCCTGCCGAATAATTCATACGGATATTAAGCCAGAAAATATACTTATAAAAGTGGATGAGAATTATATAAAAAGTATTATAGGAAAAACAGAAAAATTTACCGAGCTTGGAATTGATATGCCACGATCATATGGTACTTAAATATTACTTTTTTCTTATGTTTTACTTAGTCGTGCAGTAAAATGATTTTGAATTAGTTTTTGAAACAAATAGCAAAAAAGGGAGGTTTGTTTGAATATACAGTGTGGACCCTTACTTTTTGGAATCTACTCATATTACTATTTTTTACTTATTTTGATAATTATTTAGAATTTTCATATACAGTGCTATTCAAAAGTCCCCTCCCCCCCTCGTATCTTTTGAACGGCTACACTTACATTATTAAAATTTGGAGGGTGAAAATAAAGTGTTGTAAACTTCTCTACGAATGGTAACAGGTGACGTAGTAGTAATAGATTAAATGAATACCAAAATTATTGAATTTTTTTTTTAATTTAATTAATCAAATATCAACAATGGATTCTTACAGCAAGTGTTCGAAATGTGCTCCGTCTACATCCTATTAGTAAACTCTTGTCGTACTCGTTCTGGTGCCGTAGTATAAACCTTGGATTTCAAGTACCCCCATAGGAAAAAATCTAATGGTGTCAGATCTGGTGACCGAGGTGGCCATTCTATAGGACCTCGCCGGCCGATCCATCTACCTCGATATTCTTCATCCAGGTAACGTCTTACTGCACCATAATAATGTGCAGGGGCACCATCTTGATGAAATTTCACTTCCAGATGGCCGAATTCATCTGGATTATCTTCCAGAATTTCAAGAATTAACGGCTCAATTGCATTTTGTAACATCTCCAGATACACTTCACCGCTTAAATTTGAATTTAGGAAAACAGGACCAACTATGTGGTTTCCCAAAATACCTGCCCAAACATTGACTTTTTCTGGAAATTGGTTATGTTGTTCACGAAAGGTGTGAGGATTTGTGTCACTCCAATACCTTACATTTTGTGTATTCAAATTTCCATTGAGGCAAAAAATACTTTCCTCACTAAAACAAATTGTACGGGGTCGTCATCCGAAAGGTGGTGCACCATTTTTAACTTGTAGGGATGAAATTTATTTTTAGCCAACACTCTGTACTGTACTTTTACTTACTTCACAGATAGACGCAACTTTAGTTGAAGAGGAAGTAGGGTTTACTACCATTTCAGCAACTATATCAATTTTTTTATCATCACTAAATGTTGGTCGACCAGATCGTTTGGCATCTTGAACACTACCTGTTGCTTCAAACTTGTGAAGAAGCTCCCTCAAATAAGTTCTCGGGATAGGGCGATCTGGGTATCTCTCATTAAATAAACGTTCCGCTTCATGGAGATTCTTTCTAGATTCACCAATTATTAAGATAGCTGCTACTTTGTCGGCTTGAGTACGTACCATTTTGCCTATGTGAACTCTTATAAACGTCTCGTTAAACAATAATAAAATTAAATATTCAAGCAACAAATACTATTAAATTAAAAACGTCAATTTTTTTGACAACTAACCAGAGGCGAACTGAAAAATCTTTTATATATGTGAAATAATGATTTTGGTATTTAAAATTATTGGCCAGAGTGGCACTGTGACGTCATCTATTACTATTACGTCACCTGTTACCATTTGTAGAGAAGTTTACGACACTTTATTTTCACCATCCAAATTTTATTAATGTAAGTGTAGCCGTTAAAAAGATACGAGAGGGGGAGGGGACTTTTGAATAGCACTGTATATTTTTTCATTAAAGGGGAATTCTTTAGAAACAGTTTCATTTAAAAAAGATCATTTTTTATTGTCAGTGTCAATGATTAATAAGAACTTCTGATGTATACCTGTAAGCCACTGACAACACACAACAACAAATAACTAGACTATCTATTAAGATAACTTTTTTCAGTTGCCGCAGATTGTTGGATCGACAGAGACCGAAGTTTGAGGGACTCTGACGAAAATATCCTATCCAAATTTGAAGAGCAGAGAGGACAATCGTACCCTTATGATAAATTTTTAGGAGAACTGCCAGATTTTAGAAGAAGGCATGGGGAGCCTCGGCTAAACGCACCAATGTGGGTCAGTCCAAACATCGAAATTAAAATTGCTGATTTAGGGAATGCATGTTGGGAGGTAAGGTTTTATCTTTAAGTGCCTATCGATCTTTGTATGTATAATGGGCTGACATTTACTGAGACTTGAAAGATTTATTGTGCCCTTTTACTTCTACTTAGTTTCTGAGGAAAGTCTCAGAGACTAGTAGCTCCTTTAGTCCTATTTCCCGGAGTAATTTTAGGATATCTGCAGGCTTTAACTTAGGTAAATGTCCCTATTCCATGCAATAATCTCCTAGGTGTTGTGCCCTAGGATTTTGAATTGCTGTGCAATTCGCAAGCAAGTATATGTATAAAGGTTTCTGCTTCAATGCCACATAATCTACCTACATTCTTGTGTCTCCACTATTTTGAGCTTTTTCGGGTGCTCATTCAGGTCTCGCTAGGATCCCTGTTAAAACTCTTAGTGCAGTTTTACTTTGACTTATGCATTCGTAAGATCTCAACGAGTTGTAGTCACCCAGCAGAATATTTGATTGTCTAAGCCCTACTAGATCTTTCCAATGGTCAGATCTTCTCTTTGCTTATTTATTTCAATATTACATGCATTGAAGCTGATACCGCAAAAGGGTTCCGGGATTCAGTTCCCTACTTTGCTAGTTCATCTGATATTCCATTTCTTTCTATTCCAGTGAGCCCTGGAATCCACACCAAGGTGACCATATTGTTCTCACTTAATTCATTCTTCCCACACCATTTTGAGACTAATTACACAAGATCTCAGTGCTTCAATGGCTGCTTGGCTATCCGACATTATGAAAATCCTTTGCCTTCTTCTATTTCCTTTGTCAATATTAAACTGGACACACTTCCTTATTATAGCGTGAATTTCCGTTTGAAAGATACTTGGAAGTTTTCCCAAACTTTCAAAGTTCCTGGCCCGTACACTCCTATCCCAGTTCCTTCTATTGCTTTTGTTTATTATGTTATTGCAAAATTCCTGTAGCCCAATATCAACAAGCTATTTATAAATTTGCTTAGTTCTGGAAAAATTATGACATATTTTGAAAAGCGGCGTTGAATAATGTTTTAGGAGCATCATTTTTCTTCAGAGATTCAGACACGTCAGTACAGAGCACTAGAAGTGATACTTGGTGCCGGATATAGTTTTCCAGCTGATATCTGGTCGGTGGGTTGTATGGGCTTCGAAATGGCTACTGGAGAAATGTTATTTAGTCCTAAAGGTGACAGAGAATCCGCTGCAAATTTAGATCATTTGTGTTTGATTTGGGAAACTCTAGGTAGTATACCACAGTACATAACGGAAAATGGAACGCATTCCCGTCAATACTTTACAAAAGGTAAGATTTTGCTAGGTATTAAATAATTCTTTTGTATGAATATATAAAACACTTGACAAAATAAAAACTTTAATGAGTCGACTGACTCGATTTTTCAACTGAGTATTGGAATTTAATTTTGATAGTCGTGTTTTTTTCATTCCTTCTATTTATTTCGTGTAGGTAACAATGACGACCATTTTCATACACTCTCTTTCTTTATACACTCATTAAATTCCGCGATAAGCAGATCTGATACAGAACAAACGAAGTGGTTAAAAAAATTTGTTTGTGTTCCACCATAAATCAAATTCAAATACCAACTTCCAACAAGCCACTAACACTTTTCCTACACTAGATTATTATATAAGTATACATTATTTTGTTACTGTTTGAATTATTACTAATTCGTCGTTTTTAGGTCAGCTGTGTGGTGTAGATAAGAAACTGTTAAGAATATGGAAAATTGAAGATGTTCTGGTAGAAAAGTATAAGTGGAAGAGGGTAGATGCTATTCCTTTTGCTGGATTTTTGGAAAGTCTTATTGAACCAGATCCAGCACTCCGTTTTACTGCATCTATAGCTCTTCAAAGTGAGTGGATCACCATGATTGATTAATCATTTTCCAAAACAGAACTTAATATAAATCTGTTTAAAGACTGAAGTTTTTATGTTCATTAAATTATTGTTTCTTAATATATTCGATACCTTCACTAGGATTTTATAATAAAGTTTTAAAAAGTTGTATACATAGTGTGTTTTTATTCACCAATACATGACTAGGCAGTGTTGTTTACTTCTTCCATAAGATTATAATGATTTGATGAATTGAATTCACCTTATCCCTATACTATCCGATTTCTTGACATGACCGTGGTTATCAACAATTATATCAATTATAAACTGTAACATTGTTACTATTTTTCCAATATCCTGTAGTATATAATTCAGTTTTTTTATTATTCCTAAGATCACCCTCTTTCGTATCTAGTTGTTAAATTGGGGTATTAATAATTATGTTGGTATATGTTTATTAGTTTTAAAACATCTGGTATATTGTACCTGTATGATTTACGATACCGCTCGCGCAAATCAGTCCACGCATTTCTTGAAATTTTTAAGTAGGAGACGTCCTGAGTGGGGTCGAAAGAAAATTTGATAAATTAGGGCTTTTACTTTGCTTCTGCTCTCTTGCAACTTCCAACCATTCTAGTAAAAGCTGCTGTTATCCGACCGACCGTTTCCGGACACTGATTTTCGTACTGTTGTAAATAATTTTTTTCCGTTATAAATTCATACACACCTGACTTCTTTTAATTTAACATTGTCATTGATAGAATCTATTTTTGCTTATTGCTTGCTTAATTGTACTAAAAGTTTTCTGCGTATTTGTGTACAATTCCGAAATAAAATTTTTCTTGTTGGGTTCACTTTTTGGGAAAAGAGATATATTTGAGAAATTTCAAGGATTGTCGCTGCCAGGGCAGGTAGATTCTCAAAGTATTTCGTTGAAACCCGACTGCCGCCGTTTATCTGACGAGAAAATATTTTCAAGAATCTCAAAGGCTGATCGCTGCCTGAGCAGGTGAATTCTTGAGTGGCTCTGAAAATATTTAAAAGAAACCCGACCGAAGGAAACAATTCGTTGGAATATATTCAGATATTTGATCAAAGACAACTTGGAATAGTCTCGTACGTGCACGCTGCCTTAGCAGGTGCAAGCAAACCTTTCGAGGGTTTTCCAAGGCGTTGAGCGAAATAATCTCACGCGTGTTTGCTGCATAAGCAGGATCACAAAGGAGAGGTTTTCAGATTCTGTTGTCTAACTTTATTTTGAGTAACTTATTTAGCACCAACGGCCGTAGTAACGTCAATCTAAAAACAGGTTCCGGTCACCGTGATAACCTGGAATAATCTCGTACAGGTACGCTGCCAAAGCAGGTACAACATTCGGGAGGTTTCCAGGCGAGTTGATAAAATTTCCGTTTACTTGAGTGTTCAAAAGAGTATCGGTAACCGAAGATAGTTTATAAATCACCTTTGATTTGATTAAACCTGTACACAAATATTAAGAAACGCTTTGTTAGACCCTGCTATTATAGTACCTTAATAACGCTTTCTTTGTGTATCTAACATCTGACCTCTAGTTAAGTTTCACGATTTTCACCTGCATCTAGACATACTAGTAAAGCCTTGCACCTCAACTTGTGCGTATCTTGTAAAACGAATTAAACTAATGTTTTTTGCTTGGTGTGGTGCTTTTGGGTTTGAGTAATAACGTAGTTAGTGATTGTAAATACTGTTTTGATCTTAATACCCATTTAGTTATTTTCAAATATAGCTTCTTGGTTCGTCTCTTTAAAATAAAGTATTTCGGAGTAGAAATAAAATTTATAATTTCTCAAGCAACTGGTAGTTTCATTTTCCGATAGTGGTGAACAATTAAAGCCTGTTTCCCACTACGTGCTACGTCGAGGTCAAGAACAACAGACTCCTGGAATTACTTAACCTCCATCTGTTGCTACCCCGGTAACTCTAGACGCTGCATTTTCAAGATTTCGGTGAAGTAAACCATCCCAAAAATCTGGCGCCCGAGGAAATCTAGTAGATACTGAACCCGTGGGTGTCATAGTGACGTCCGTAATCATAGTAAAGAGAGAAAGTACGTCACAAAACACAAAGTTGATTGCTGCAACTAGTAGGTCTCTTACACCTTAATTGGGTCAGCAAATCTTAATGAAAATTATAAATTTCAACTAAAATTGATAATTTTAACTTGCTTTGCATATAAAACAGCGATACATTATAGAACAAGTGAACATAATTGTGAATTTATCGGCTGTCCCAATAAGAATAACTGGTCTCTGTGCCATATCTTAGGGCACGTATAAAGTATACTTCGTGTCAAAACTTTTATAATGAATGGAGACTTGATAATAACCTGGAAATTACACTGGAAAATGAAAAAAATAAAAACATTAATTGAGGATTGTATGTATATATGTAATATCTTAGATACAAACGTCATATTTTTAAGAAACATACATTTTCTTCTTACAATGAATAAATCTATCACAAATAGAATTTACATATGGATAAATAATAAAAGTGAGCTTAAATAGAACGATAATTATAAAACGAATATTTAATAACCTGGAAAAACATTTAACAAGAGTAGCTGGTCGAAAGCCATATGCATCATTATTTGGTCATTTTTTTACTTAGATCTGGTATAAGATACTCAAGATACTAAAAATATAATATCCTATTTTCTCAATGAAGAAGAAATATAAGAAGTTTTGCGTTAAAAATGGTATCTGTATTTATGTTAATCTCTAAGGAACTTCTAACCAAATGTAAAAAAGTAGGTAAAAGCCATCAGAATTCAGTTACATAATGAAGGCATTTTAAAAATATATAAAATTTTAAATAAATGAACGTTAATGTTCCGTCAAGTTCTCCTGAGCCTAGTAAACTTCACAGACATAAACAGTAACAAACATCCTGGTGGCATTTACCATGACACATATGCCTATCTTTAGCTCAAAACAAATAGAGTTTTAAGAACGTCAAGAGATTTGAAAACATTACTGTAACCAAGACAGATTCATTGGACCAAGTTTTTCTAAATCAATGAGGCCACTTTTCTGCTTGAATATTTTGTAATCCTAATGTTAACTTTCAACTGCCAGATCTGTCACCTTGTATTTAGAATGACTATTATAGTCTGTGTATCCTATTGAATATTTTTACTTCTTAGTATTGTGTCAAATTTGGAAGAAATAATTTATGGAAAATCCGAATATAAATAATTTAATTTTTTATAACTCAACAGTAAATTATTTATATTTCTCCTCGTGGGAACACGATTTTTCCGATTACGTCTTCTGACATGAAAGAAACCATATCCTAACTAAGTCTCCTTCTCATTGACAAAGTATCTTCTAGCTGTGTTACAGTTGTTGGACGTACACGACGGGTTTCCTTGCCGATTTTGTGGCTACAAAACTAATTTGATATCAAATGTCCTTATCCATATGGCAAACCTGAAAAGCTAGGTAGATACCGAATGAAATAAAAAAATGTATTACATTTTCCCTAATACAAAAAAACATATTCATTTTGGCTTTATAAACTACTGACATACTAAAATACACAAATAGTTGTATCATTAGGGATACTAAAGAAAATACAACATCACCAATTCAGAAAAAAATGATACCTAATTATGATCACTTAAATATTGCGAACCCCTTTAAAAATTGTTTTCACACCAAAATACAATAATCACAGTTTAAATATGGATTTTTAAATTCTGTAATGTTATTGTTCTATACAGTTTTACATAGCTCAGTGTTGAAAATAAATAACTTGATTCATGTACTCGTATTTTTCTATTTACATTATTTTGCACATTACACATCTCCGATTTGTTCAAAGTAAAATTTCAAGAAAACATTGTTGTATTCTCTGTAATAATTTAATTTTTAAAACTGCTAAGCGCTTTTGGCTATTAAGCCATCTTCAGTGCGATACTCGTCAGGTATGTGATACAAGAAACCTAATTAAAGGTCGACAACACATTAACGTCACAAAATAATTTTAAATTAATGTAATTTTAAGAAATTTTATTTTGTGACGTTAATGTGTTGTCGACCTTTAATTAGGTTTCTTGTATCACATACCTGACGAGTATCGCACTGAAAATGGCTTAATAGCCGAAAGCGCTTTGCAATTTTAAAAATTAAATTTTTACACAGAATACAACAATGTTTTCTTAACTTTCTAGTCATGTGTACTCAGCTATAAAGATATTCACCAAAATAAAATTATAATGACGCAGTTATTTTTATACACCATTTTTTAACGGCACGTTTGTGATCTATTCCAAGTTGATATTCATATGCATCTAGAATAATAATTGCCAACATCCATATTTATATGATCTTCGAACAAATCATTGAATTATCATCCCTGAAATCTTATTTGAAAATAGTTCAACTATTTGCAAACTTTTTACAATATTTATTATATTCAAAAGCGAAGTCAATTTGTAGAGCATATATTAAAAACATTCTGTAAGCTTAAACACTTAATTTATTACAGCTATCAAATAGCGCTTTTTTAAATGAAAATAACTGTTTCTAAATAATTCCACTCAAGTGAGAAATTATATATGAAATTTTTTCATTAGAGTTAAATTCTTAAGAAACAGTTTCATTTAAAACAGTAATATGAGTAAGATTCCACAATTTCCACACAGTAAATTCAATCAGATAGTGGATCCAATACAGTAGGAACAATTTGTTTCTTATAGCAATAAATGAATTCTATTTTTTATCCTATTTTTTAGGAATAGTTAGGGGCATTTAAGTTTATCACATCGGATGATGATTCGGGAGAAACCACATTTCTATATAATATGGATACCAATAATTATCATAAATCTTCCTTTAAACAAATGAACTTTCGACAGAAAATTGGAATATAATTACCGTTTTCATTGATCGAATGTATATAAATTGTGACTATATACAATTAAGGAGCTAGGCATAGGAATCCGAACCTTTTATTTAGAGACAAAGAACCTCAATATGCAAATATATCAAAGGCTAGTTATCTACTATCATCCGGCACTTCTTTCTAAGCTAGTGATGTTAACGAATCAGAGTAAGATCAAGAATTTTTGTATAACAACTGAAATAAGCTGATACAGCTATTTGATTTTTCATCAAAATAACGAGCATTGTTTCAAAGTTATTTTGTTTATAATATTATGTAATCTTTAAACAGATTGCTATGATATTTTCGTATATAACATTCTCAAATTAAGCACGTATCGTAAAATCTACAAAATTATGTACAGATGTGTAATACTTTTCCATGTTATTGATTGTCCACATAAATGTTGTAAAAGGAACCCCTTTAATGTCTAATTACCACAATTATCATATTAACGTCAATGTTTTTACAATATTTCTGTAATGAAAATATGAAAATTCATTCTCTAGCAATTAAGTCTAATACTTTCCTATAATAGCGTGATTTGCGAGCAAAATCGAAAACATACAAATGCAGTTGGTATATACCCAGAAAAAAAGTTTAATGAGTATTTTAATTGTAGTATCTCTAATATTTAATGAATAAACAATGATAATAGTACGACATTTCAATGCGACTTTCCAACCCTCGACTGTGTGTATATAATATATTTGTTAAATTTACTGATGTACCTACTTTAAAGGCTTAGTTATATTGTAATAATAGGACTGGAACAAATTTAATTTTAATAACGCAGCATCTAACACCTAGCAAATGTGGTCAAAAGCATATAATAATTAAAATGTTGTCTAAATGAAGTGGGAATGTACTAGATTTTGGGGAAAATGATATTATTTTAACATTTTTTCAATACCCGTTATCTCCGAACAATAAACCTACCGTCAAAATCCAATCTGTCACAATGAAATAACATTACAATGTTCCATTGAAACCGTTAATTGAATGGATGTAGCAATATTAAAACTTAATTATATAAATACACAAAATCATGAATATTAAGCTTGGCCACAGATGTCATTAAACATTTTAATAGGCATTTTATAATGGCTTATAGAAGCAGATGCTTAGCCTGCTTTCAGACTAGATGTGCATTTAGCCATAAATAATACTCTTTCATTATATTTAGTGTCAAGTAATGTTTGTATGTCTGGTGTATATATACAGGGTGATTCATAAGTAATGGGCCAAATTGTAAATCTACGTTCAGAAGGCCAAAATAATAATATTTCCATTAACAATAAGGGGTCATAGTCTGCTCCTTACTGAGGTACAGGATGTTAAAGCGAAAAAAATAAAATAGATTTTTGTTAATAGATCAGCTACTTTTCTACATAATGGCTTGAAAATTGGGTATGAACTAGTTTTTGTAAGGGTGAACAAGAATGTGTGAGAGGATTTGAGTTAACTCGTAGATGTCGCCACATGCGCCATATGAATTAGATGAAATCAGCTACAAATTTTTTATCGCTCATGATTTTACAACTTATTTAATTTGGATAGCCCCATCATTTCAGTAGAAAAAAACTATACTTCTTTGATCTTCAAAATATTAACGATTTTCGAGATATTTGAATTTTACTAATTCACTACACTACATTTCACAGTGGTCCTAGTTCATGTCTATTCTAATACTGTCTTCGTTTTATTAACTAGCGTACAATAAATGTGTTTTATCACGTAATTTTTGTATGGTTTCATTTTAATATTATTATCAATTATCAAATACGCTTAGGTAAATGTCAACATTCCATGGGATGCTTGTGTCCAGATTAATGCTACGTCGACCACCTTGAAATGTAGTGTAGTGAATTAGTAAAATTCAAATATCTCGATAATCGTTAATGTTTCAAAGATCAAAGAAGTATAGCTTTTTTCTACAGAAATGATGGGGCTATACAAATTAAATAAGTAAATTGTAAAATAATGAGCGATAAAAAATGTGTAGATGATTTCATCCAATTCATATGGCGCATGTGGCCAAAAACTAGTTCATACCCAATTTTCAAGTCATTATGTAGAAAAGTAGCTGATCTATCAACAAAAATCTATTTTATTTTTTTCGCTTTAACATCCTGTACCTCAGTAAGGAGCAGACTAAGACCCATTATTGTTAATGAAAATATCATTATTTTGGCATTCTGAACGTAGATTTACAATTTGGCCCATTACTTATGAATCACCCTGTATATATATTTTTTTTCTATACTCTCACAACTGATTTACTACACGAATTGAGGTTGAAACATTAATATGTGAGACATTAGGTGTGTTCTATTCGACTGAGGTATCAGCTCACTTCAGTTGAAGTGATCTGAGACCCTTACATCACATTCAGTATCGGTGAAGGGGGAGGAAAAATCTCAGCTCACTTCGAAATGAGTAAATCAACAAGAACGCGCACATTACCGATGTGAGCTGAGATTAACTGAGATCTCAGTCGAAAAGAGCACACCTAATTACACATTACCTTCTGCAACAATATCAAGCACATTGGTGTGCTCAAAAGTTTGTACTACGTTTTGATTTTCTATAATGTAATTAATATATTCACTGTAACCAATATACTTCGTGAGTTTATACGCTTAGTAATTCCCATTTAAAGTAGAAATAAATTGCTATATGTTGAAATATGTAGAAAAAAGCTGACTAAGAGCATGTCAATACTTGAAGACACGATTTTGATGGATGTTACCGCTCTTTCTATAAACTGTATACTAATAATTTCTGATTAACAATGGTGTATCATAATTCCAATTCTTTTAGAACAATACTTATTGAACATCATCGTATATTATCTGCAAATTAGGTCAAAAATATATTACAGCAGAACACAACATTTTTATGACTTATAGTAGTACCTGAAGTAAGTCGTTGCATATTATATGACCCTTAAATTACGACAAAATGGTTTGCATCATTCGAGAAATATTAAAGCAGTAACATACATTATTTTGAAATCCCAAGTTGAATTATGTTGTTTGGATTGATGATCAGTTTCTGTTAAATTCCAATATTTGGAGTGATCATAATATGAACTAGTTATTACAAATTTGTACATTAAACAATATTTGGAAAAAATGGGATATGTGAAAATGTTTCAATTTTTATCTTGATCAGATAGCTCTGTACCTATCCCTTTTTAACCAATCAAATGCAGCTAGTAGGAACTCAAAATATTTCCCTGTGAACAAAAACATGATATAAATTACATATTAAAAATTCTTCCATAAATTTATTTAGCTCGCAATAAAGTTAATGTTTATTAAATACTAAGCATTGTGTAAATGTTGAGCGCTTCATTAATGAATCCAGTTAATTAAATATTAGAAACCTTTTGATCAAAGAATAAATGTGGCCATAAACAAAAATTGTCTGTAATATTGCAGAATGATTGCCAACAGTTTCTTGGAGCAATTTTACAAACGACCACATACGTATATGACAAAAAAACTTTTTATTCGCTCTCTTTAATGAGTCACTCTTTTCATTCCAGTTAAAAATTAACATATTTCAAAAATCAAGAAAATCTGATTTATAGCCTTATCAATAACAAACAAAGACAAATAACATTTTAAAATTGTAAAAATTTGTGAATTAGAAAATGTAACTTGACAATCAGTGTCTAATCCTTTTACAGGAACTATTCTCATAAAAATATATGATTCAGTAGATCAATATCATACTTAAATAATTATGTACATTCGAAACAATTCTTTATTAAAGCTGGTCAAGAAAGCTGTAAAGTAAATAAATAACGAAAATCTTCACAGACCAAGCACTTCATTATTAGGCAGGAGATTCGTATGATTAAATTCATTATAAATAAAAAATATCAATCAACTACAGATTATAAATATGAACTAGATATTATTTGGTTGAAAAATAAAAAGAAAACAAAAAACTAGAATCATTATTCAGTAATGAAAAAAAGTCTTAAAAATACTGAGATGTATATTTTATATAAAAAATTAAATAAATTTTTGTGCATGAAACTAATGCATACAATGACAATATATTAATAATATTTTGTACATTTTGTTTCACATATCCTTAAGTTTATTTAGAATATAATAACAAATAGTTAGAAGAAACATTTACGTCATCTTTACCTCAATATATTCCATTTTTAAACCTTAAAACGTGAATAAAAGTTAGCAGTCTTAATGAGATTTACTCGGGATTAATTTTACAGAACTTTTCATTTTTTATGAAAAAAATGAAGACAACTCTCAAGTTGAGTTACAGGAGATCAAATATCTTGAAAAATCATAGAGAGCGCAAGTTTACAGTATAGAAATGTCACAATAACATTTTAAAATAACCTAAATACGGCAAAATACTCGTTTTTGCTTGTTCAAAATGATGCTATTGTAAGTATTAAAGGAGATATATGGAAAAAAGTTACATCATATTTTAGAATGTTAATATATGATATATGATTCTCCTTGCAACTCTGATTTACAGTACATGCCATCAGGCGTTTATTTGGAACATTATATTCCTTCCAATATTAAAATAATGTTAATAAGGGAAAAGAGGAGTTGTTTTCAAATTTTTCACAATAATTTTATTGTCTTACTCAACAAACCAAACATTTCTAACAAGGAGAAAAGCCAAGTCCTTTAACAATTTACATAAAAAACATATCTTATAAAGTCCAATGTGGGGTATTATTAACATTGTTCAAGGATAATAATATGTGTTATTAGAGCTTGCTGTCATTATGCATTTTACAGCTTCTTGTATCTTAAAATGTTACAATTATTAAAGGTACGTTTATTGCTGTAAAATATATCAAATATAATATATCCAACATTTTATACCATATCTGTGTATAAATGATGACAGTTTTTTTTAATAGAATTTTATTCTAGATTGCTATTCATGAATGTCCATTCACCACCAATTCAATTCTCTCATTTTGAAAGAAAAACAGGTTACACAAATACTAAAGTTCCATTATCAGGAAGCATGAAACTTTTTTTGAGAAACGATCAATTGCCCTACAAATAGTCTCCGAATTTGTTCACTTGTTTCAAATAATAAATATCATTTTATTTGTTCAACGCTCTAAATATATTTTTGAAAATCGAATCCCAGAAATCGAAACTGGAACATTTAAAATAGAACTTACTAACAAAACTACAGAAAAATTTTCAACGTTATCAAAGTCGGAGATAAAGTTATGGAAATATTTAAGGGCATCGCCAAAGGGTAGCAAGGAGGGGCAGCTGCCCCTGTACATCCATTGAGTTTCGAAAAATTAATTTGAAAAATATGTGGGAATTAATCAAAAATAAGAATAAAAAGTATGAATAAATCCATCATTTGATAACCGAATGATGATTTCCGAAAACATGGAGAATTTTATTAAAAAAGTGGTCGAGATCATCGCCAAAAATACCCGACGAATATGTTTTGCTTTAAATTTAATTTATTTATATTATAATTTGATTACTCAATGACATTTCACAATGAAATACCGTAGCAAATGTTAATTCTTTCAGATATGAGATTGAAGAAAAAAATAAGAAAAACCAAAACAAAAAAGGTTTTCCATACGCTCTTATTTGTGTCGATAATCGAACTTACGGTTTTATTATTTTTCTTTATAACTATCAATTTATTTGTCTAAGATTTTCTTGAAGGTTTCTAAAGAATGAATAAAATTTACTTACAACTCTTTTATTTACGCATTTTAATTACTGGACCAACAATTGACAATTGACCCATCCTTTATTATCTTGCCCCCCTGGCCCGTTTGCTGGCGACACCCTTGGAAATATTTCTATAAAATAAAGAACTACTTTTTAAAACAATAGTAAAAAGGACACGTTATTTACAAGTTAAAAATTATTAAAATTTTGTTAGTCAACCCCTGCACAGGGGTTTCAAGTGCTTTCCGCTTTTTACCAAGAATCGAGCCATACCTGATAATGGTTATATTTCATTTTTGTCTATATATAGTTCATCCATTATGAAAACCGTTTTCTATGTGACAAAGTACCGATACAGAGACGTTCCTTTGTATTACGTCATTCGTTTGCTTCTGTCAATCACTATGTTTTGCCGCTTTAAGCTTAATAAATATAAATATATATTCAAAATTTTTTTTGTAATTACATACTTTCACATAAAATATACTTCGTTGGATAATTAAATAGCAAATTCAACCTAACAGCAGTCTCAGTTTAACATTAATAAAATTTTATATGTTGGCAAAACTGCATAACGTTAAGCGGGTAAAATTTTGACATTTATCAGCTAGTTTCTGCGATTTTTGTGGTTATCTCCAACGCATTTTATTTTTCTCCTTCAATTATTTTTTATTTTTGATTTATAAAACTACTATAAAACTGTAAACATGGCGAACCAATTAACACCAGCTGCAAAGAACTTTTAGCTTCATTAATCAATTATTTTGATAAACAACGTTAAAACAATGGTACAACTAAAATCATTGTTAGACAAGGCTTAAACTAACCCATAACCAAATAAAAAAAGAATATTTGATAAACTTCATTTGACATTTACCAGATACTATTTCAAGTACTTGGCAACGTAGTCCAGTTATGACAGATTGCACGGAAAACGGTTTTTATACTGTAGGAGATATGTCAAATTTAGTTCAATATATAAGGAAATTCTGAAGTATCCGTTATATTTGAATATAATTATAAACCTGAAAAAACTAGGTCCATATTTTATTTATGATTGTGATTGGTAAATGGTCATCACATATTCACCAATTTTTTCAACCAACTACTGATTTGTGAAAATGGTGTTTTACTCCAAATGAAAATATGTGAAAAATGTGCTTTATAAATTTTTAAAACTAATGAATTGATAAAGGAAGTGAGTTTTTCTTCCACACCTTAACAGTAAATAAATAGTAATCAATATCAGTCATGTATTATATCCAGTTTAAATGTTACTGGTCAGTAAGAGAAAGTATTGTCATGAGCTCATTCTTACATTCAAAAAATTCAATCATTTTATAGAAAATTGAGGCAAAGATTACTTAAACCCAGACATAAAAATTTTCGCGAAGATTTTTTCAAAATAAGATACAAATCAACAATTCTATGCAATTTACTTCTTGGAGCCACAAAATGATCATTTATCGTACAGAGATAAGTTTAATACTAATCAAAAAGTTAAAACAAGACATAAAATTTATGAACTGTAAGATTAAAATATGAGAGATAGAAGCCATAAGTATCAATTTCAATTGAGTATTTGCTAAATACTTCAGGACTAATTTTTTATTATGAAACAATATGTAATATAATTAACTATGTAGATATTGTGAAAGCGTCTGTATCTACTTAGAAAATATCTTTTGGTTATTTTTGTGTCTAGGTGATGGTTCAGCTAATAAGCTGAATAAGCGTAATTTCAGCAAACGATTTTGAGACAGACAGTTTTCAATGTCATTTCAGAACAATAGTGAATTTAATAAATACGGGCAAATTTATCGCTCCTAAAAATCCATCAAACTAAGCCGAACGCAATTAATGCTCCTCATTTATATCAACGATTGACGTAAAATAAATTAACTAGCACGGTGGTATGATTTCGAATATTTTGGCCTTTGATTTATTCAAATGGGTTTCTTATTTTTCCCCACCTAAGTTTTAGCACATATTTTTTTAAATGTGCTTACAGGTTCTTACATTTAGCGACATATATTTAATAATAAAAAAGCAGTAATTCTAATATAAATTTCATTACATATGATACAACTACTTATAAGACATTTTTATTTGTTATATAATCAAATATTTAGAGCCGAAGTTAAGGAAGGGAATATATAATAATGCATATTTGTACCCCTGATACTGAATTTCTCAATAGTAAGTTGATATTAACACATTTTATTAATTGTTATTAACAATTATTATCATAAAGGGTAGTTTATATCTTTGGTATTTGGTTGAAATTGTGGTTAAAAATGAAAATTATCAACACTACTTAACTTCAGTCCTAAATAGCGTGGCACTAAAGCTAATCCAGTGATGTGCTGAAGGATCAAGCAGTCTGTTAATAAAAAAATTTACAGCACTATTTGTGACTAAAAAAGTTTATATTTTATTCCTATTATCAATACACACCCGTTTGAGCGAAACAGTTTATTCATTTAACAAAATATTATACGTAACTGGCGTTATAAGAGGCACTGATTACTTTCATGCCCACAAGTAACATTATATATATAAAGGGGTATATTAATTTAAAAACCTGTTCAAACAAAAAATACAAGTTGCATAATCTAGTAGTGTGGCCCATCTCCAGTTCACCTCAAAATAATCAGGCCCCATCATCAAAATACTGAAAAGGAGTAATAAGTTTCGGATAATTTGTTCACTACAATGCAGAAAATTTAAAGCAGAATGAACATGAACATAATAACTGAATTTAACATTTTTTGTTTGTACAGTTTTTGAAATTAGGTATGTCATATCGTCGATAGACACCCCAAATCAGAGGTATACACGATTTTATTCTAATAAAGCATACTCCTACAATATGTTTCACACTAATTGTATAGATTACATTTTTTATTTAATATATAATATACACAAAGTTTCATCAGAACTAGTTCTGAGAAAGCTGGTTTGGAAATATTTTTATAAAAAAATAACTAATTTAAATTTATTAGTAAAAGCATATTAGTAAGTCGCTTGAAATTGATGGAAAAAGAAAAATTAATCAAAACCACTTTATGTATGTTACTATATTTAAGACAATTTTGAATAGGCAACGTAGTAGCCGGTGTCCAATACACATAATACTATCGAATAATCCCAAATACAGTATTTGGCGTAATATAACGAAATAATCGTTCACGAAAATCGGGTTTACAACTATTTATAAAGTAATTAATGTAGGCACTGTTATGGATCATTATTTAAAGCGAAAGCAAACAATCCAAAAAGTGAATACGGGTTTTCCAGGGACAATATAGTATAGTAACTTTAGAACTGATTCGTGATAAATTTCGGGATATTCCTGAATATAATTATCAATGTTTTTGTTAAATTGTGGATTCACATTTTTAAACATAAGAAGTTAGATAACCGAATCTCGCCGATTCGTTGAACTTAGACAGGAGTATTTGCGCAAAATAACAGGGTATCATGGTTCTTGCTGGACAGACAATTTTTTCAGTTTGTCTGGCTATATTAGCATTATTTACAGAAAATTGTATTACAAAATTCACGAGTTTTGTATGCAGGTTAAGTTTCATCTACTATATTAATTTGAATGAAAAACAATATTTTACAATATTCGAATTTATAAAAAAAGTTTACGCCACATCAGAAAGGGAGGTTAACGTCATCCCATTTGCGTGAAACGGGCTGGTATTTTTGGAGGTGAAGGTTATCAAATGTCAAAGGTTATTAAGAATGATAATCATTGGCGTCGAGCGTCAATTGTTTAAATATTTTCTGTATGCTGCTTGTGGTGTATTCATTTTTCTTTTTGTTATTTTTTTAAAATTTTCAATTCAACGTATCGGAAGCGTTCTAGTTATCAAGAATAATAAATAATTAACAAATATATTATTCAATTGTGTAGCTCTGAATATTGTTTAAATATTTCTAGTATATAAATCTGCTATCGCACGACCTGACCATTCCTTCTCTCATTTTCGTCATTATTTGATCTTTTCCAATCTCACTAAAATGAGGAGACATATTTATTTTTCAATTCCAATAATCCCAGTACGTCTTACGCAAATAATTGCGGTTAGGTGTCTTTCTAATACTTGTATCGTTTTTTTTATACAATTATACTAAAATCTAAATTTCGACCAAAGACATGGAAGTGTATCAAGCAGAGACGATTGCTGCAATAGCCTGTATTGATGAAAACATCGAAAGAGGTTATATCAAACCTATTTGTCGATTATGCATGAAAAAGGAGGAAGCAGCCTCTTACATTATCTTTGACTTTGAAGCATTATCCCATTGGAGATATAGACTCTTAGGACTAGAGCGTCCAAGGGAGGATTTCTCCCAGAAGGATCTAGTGAAAAGACTGTTGAGCTAAGGGCTTCTGGTTTCTTCATATAAACGGCACAACTAACAGCGCAAAAAGCATAAAGGCTGAGGTGCCGAGGACTCTAACCCTCTGACCGGCGGTGCCGAATCAATCAATCATCAATACCAGACAAAAAATTAAAATATTCACTGACACTATAGGATCAGCTTAAATCAGTAGTCCAACAAAAAGGTCTAGACTGATAAAAAACTGTACAAAATCCCGAACAGGCTGGCAAGAGACAACGAAATGTGTCGTTTTGGGCGGATAAATAACTTTGTATTTATAAAATAGTAACTTTTCCTAACATTTATCACAAAAAATTACTTTAACCGTTATCAACAAGACAAGTTTAGTTTGTGCGGTAAGTTTGGTCCAATCCAGAGATCACAAAACTTCTCTTAGTTCTTCTTATTATACACTTGTACTAACCTTTACAACACAACACGTACCATCTAAAGATATTTTGCTTCTAATTAAATTATAATTATCATTTGAAACAATAACAACTTATGTAATTCCAGTTGTGGAATATATTAATTATACAGAAATGAAAGATCTGCTAATGCTTCTTTTATAATCTATAACTGCACATCTTTACACTATGAGCAAATCTTTCAACTTTTACTTAGAAAGATTGAATTAAGGCATATACGTGTCGTCATTGTGATGTTTCGGTACACTTTACTTTTCATTTTGTTCACCAAAATATATTTACAGTAAAACGTATTTAATATCTGTGGAGATCAAAAGAAAGTAATAACGACTACAAACTAACGATAGATTTCATTAGAAAACTTACTAATATTTTTTCAAGTACTCCGTTTTTATGGTTCCGCGCCCAAAGGATATAAAACGGACCCTATTACTAAGACTTCGCTGCTCGTTCGTCTGTCACCAAGCTCTATATCATGAACAGTTTAGTTAGACATTAGAAATTTTCACAGATGATTTTTTCGCATATCTTTAGAAAACGGCGAAAACTTAAGTTCCGTAGTATAAGTATTTACTCGATTTTTTGTCAAAATTAGTTATTTGAGTGTATTTGCATAATATAGCTTGGTTGTCCAATGAAATCCCTATACTATTAATAGTATTTACACTAATTTTATACTTGGTGTATTTTTTTATCGTATGTATGTAAATATGAAACATAAATCCACATTCTAATTATGTATAGTAGCCAATACACAAGTCTTACATATTTATAAATATCCTAATAAGTAAAAATTCCGATACGGGAATTCAATTTGGTGTGTCGTTACTCCTTATATTTCTACAGGATAAAGGAATACTAATTTGAATTGTTTTTAGAACAATTTTTGGAAAAGATGCAATAAAAGTATATTGCTTGAAAGCTAAGAGGGTATCATTCGTATTTCTGAACGGTGTTTATTCAGAATAAAAATAATGGATAAACTATCAAGTCAAATAATTTAGAAATCGAAAATTCAAAATAATGTAGTCGAGATGTAGAACAAATGAAAAATTTCAGAAGCCACTGAAGAAAGCCCCATAAAAGCTAGATGATTTCCTTCATCTCCTTCTAAACGCCATGGCTAAGTCGCAGGTCCTAAAATGTTCAAACATTTTGCGGACAAGACCTTCCACGGTATTGTTTGAATCAAGATAGTGAAGAGTGTATCGAGCCGGAGTTGGAATTCGGAAAGGAGTCAGAATCGCTTATGACATGTGTGCTTACCACCAATAGTCTTCTTGGGAATATTTACAAAACAAAATACTTATACATAAAGTAATATAGTACATAGATAGAGTAAGAAAATCGAGAAATCTTAATACAATTTAGTTTCTAGGAAAAAAGCTGAAAACTTTTGGAACATTAGATAAAATAAAATTTAATAAAAAGAAAAATAGTTAAGTATAGAAGTACTGTATAGAAAATGGGCAGTAACACAACACAAGAGGAAAAGAAAAAATTTAGGACAGTCTAGAAAGATATGGACGGAAGAAATAAGAAAATCCACGAGGGGCAGAAACAACAACAACAACAAAATTAGGCATCGTACAACATTTAAACACAAGAAACCATTTTGTTATAGAGCTCCATAACGTTAGTATTGTCAAACTTCAATAATCATATATTTAGATATAACAGCTCCGTTACCAAAATATACAAAGAATTTGAAAATATAGCTATACATTTAAAACCATCGATTTAATTTTGGTTAACAAGAGTACGAGCCATTTATAAATTGTTTTTACTTACAAAGATACCCGTAGTATTCTATATTGAAATGAACGTTAATTACTAACTATATGGTGCATTTGCTTTAGAATGAATGTTTGTTACAATTTTTGTAAGCGTATCAAAGGTTAACGGTCACTTAATGACTCAATATACAATTCAATGACCTTAATATTCGAAATTAGTTTTCATACCACAAAACAAAGATATTTGGTATATTCATAAACCTAAATGAGGACTGTTTTAAATTACTCCCTGTTAAACTCCTAACAATTCCGACAGTAAAAGCCGATTCCTTTAAAAAATGCCTGTCATCAAAAGGTCAACTTTTTGACACATTATATGTGTTCAATTTTTTTGGATCAAAGCCCAAAGTCTAAGTCACATTTTGGCCTGATGACATGTACTATAAAAGAAGTGACAAACTTTCTTCTAACCATTTTTTCCTTATTCGTGTAAGGATGAGTTTTCTGAATGAACATGTGCTTTATTTTTTATACTACGCTGTTTGCTTGTCGAACTTCGTCCCAGAGATGTTGTGCTACCTCCTTCGACGTCACGGGTCATGTCCTTTTCTGTTGGAGATCCTAGATTGAGACTTGAAAGACTAGATGAGAGATTCAAATTTGAACTAACGCTTAGCATTGATGGGTACTGCATCATCTCTCCATTTTCTGCCTCGTTTTCATCAACTGGAAGACAAGTTACTACCATTGCTTCTAAACAGTTTACGAATAATTCGCTACTTTCTGCCATATTGTTATACTAAAACAAAATGTTTATTATGAGATATTTGTGCTCCAACATTTCAATCAATTTGACAATGATTTTTTTATTTGACAATTTTCTGAAGGTGAGATTCTAGGTAAGTATAACATTTTCATTTGTTTTTTTAAATAATATATACTCTGTCGATTGCTCTACTGAAATCAGTGTATATAACTGTAACGTTATATTTGGCCACTATCATTGAAATATTTAAATATCTACCGGACGGCGAGTAGCCAGTTCTTTTTCCTTACCAACATGTGATTCTCGTCGAGAACCTGTAGCACCGATCACCGCTGAAAGGCAAATTTTTACATTTAATGTGCGACGGATAATCTCCGTTGCTGAGGATCAGTATCCACTGATATTGGTCAAATATTTCAATTCTTCTCTCCTATAGATAGAAATTAAGCACACACTATTAATATGTAAATTCTTTCTCGAAGCGGAGCATGTGAACAGGAAAGGAATATACAACGTATGTCGATTGCTCATCGCATGGTTCAATTCAATAGCGAGTAGTGAGCATAAGCTTTCTTTCTCCTGTGAACCATGAACCGATAAGGTTAAAATTTTCAAATTATTGTAAGAGGTTTACCTCAAACTTTTTTTTATTGAAGTGCATTCAATGTGAATGGTAAGTTGCATTTACGTATATGCTTTTCATTTCTGATTTTTGCTTTTATATTTTTCCCTCCTAGTGATAAGCGCCAGATACACACATACAATGATATTTTCCGTCTTGTTCTTTTTCTTTTTCTAGTTTTTCTTATACAGTTGATAAAAGGTTCACATGTATATAGTTGAAGTCTTTAAAATATGTATATTTAGTTAATTAATTAATTCAATCTAATTACCAACAAGAATATTATATTTCCGGATTACATTTTTCATTACATTTTTTTTATCGCCTTCTGTGATTGAAATAAGTAGTAAAATAAAATTTAGTTTTTATGTTACTTAGATATTGTTTCTTTGATTTCTTTGATGAATGGAAATAAATAAGATTTCCTTAATAATATCATATCACATTTCTTTATTGCTTCTTTTGTTTTTTT
>CAJUYG010000928.1:53629-68285 GCA_910591675.1 Galerucella calmariensis | reverse complement strand
AATTTTCTTAAAAATTGGTGTTTTTAAATTTTCTGCGATGATAATATTATGTAATTTTGTAAGTTTCTGCTGATGATTTGTTTTAATAAATGTATAAAATACTTATCATGTCTTTATGTTTTTGATCAAAATAATCAAAATATTAAAACCAAAAAATAATGGTTAATATTGAGTTATTAACGAAATTCTATAAAAGGACGAAAGTTTGGCAACGTCTCACCTTCGTACAAAGATTAGAAGCTGGTAATTTATTTAGAGCTTAGGAGGCAATTCGTATGTGACCCTTTTAGCGACAGGTAAGAAACCCTTTTTCGGGAGGCATTTCGTATCCGGCCGAATTTTGTACCTGGAAGTTTGTACCTGGAACTTAGTACCTGAGACTTTGTACCTAGAAGTTTGTAACTGGAAGTTTGTACCTGGAACTTAGTACCTGAAACTTTGTACCTGAGACGTTCTACCTGCTAATTTTCCGGACGAAGTAGTTTCCATGAGACATCTCAGACACATAGAAAATTAAGGAAAGTAAACCAAAGTAAACAACGTGCTTCAACAAATAACCACATTTTGTTTTATTTTACTGTGATATTAATTTTAAAGTCATTATACAACTTGTAAATTTAACAACGTTGTTCATATTCCTTCCCTTCCAACATTTCCAGGTTTGTTGATAGAGAGTTATGAGGTGAAAAACAAGTCAACTAATATTATTCAGGGTGGCGCCCACTTACCTTTCTTGATTAACTTTAATTACATTTCTTAACTTGATTTATTAACGTATTAAATTCATTTGGTTTCTTAACTTCATTTATTATCTCATTAACTTCAATATAACTTCAATAACTTAAATAAAGTAGGATTACCCGCGAACCGGTAAGACTACTCCCTGAACTGATATTAGTTTGGTCTCCGAATTCACATCTGAGGTGCTCTCCACATTGAGTCGCCGTTGCAATTTATCTTGCCTTATTATTTTAAATAAATAAATAAGAGGTAACATAACGTTCACCTGTTGTAGTGAATCTAATGCCGACGAAACATATTCTGTGAATATGTTGGTTGCTTGCTCTACTCTGAACTTTGACAAATCCACATTGACAACTGGTAATCAAACAACATACATGAACATTCAAATTTCTGGCAAAAGATTCCAATAGTTTTTTAGAATATTTAACAATATATTGTTTAATAATCAGGCATAGTTTATTTTTCCAAATAGTGACCTGTATTATTTCTTAAAATATTTGACTAGTTCTTTACCTTATTAAAAGGTCCTGCAAACCTCCACAGCCCCCCAAAGCCACAGCTTTGTAAATAGTGCAATTGCTGCTGCCCAGTATCTTCGCAAGCTATCATATTTTGGATTATACTTCTTACGGCGCTTAGAATTTCTTGATCGTGGCATGATGTGAGAACATTATTAATTTTCATATCGATCAGATTATAACTAAAACAAAAAAATACCAACTGTTTGATTTTATTATGGGACTAATTTTAAGTTATTGGGTACGATGTGTGTGTATATAGAACATTCAAACTGCTGATTATAAAAAAGAAAAGTACTTACATTACGGGAAAAACTTTGGGGAATACTACAGCACCTTCTGAAAGATATTGATACAATGTTCGTGTTTCTGCTTCGTCGGTGCTATACTTAACCAGTGTAGCTAAGGTTGTCAAAACCAAAGCCTGGGTTGAAAAATCGGTTAGTACTTCTGGATCTAGTAGTACGTTATTTTCATTACTAACTGAGACTCTGGTACTTCGATTCTAAAATATATTAACAATAAATAACTGACACTCGAAATACCAAGATAATGACCCAAAAAAACTTAATTTTATGGAACAACGAAAGTACTACATATTTATAACAAATTATGTTGTTAAGTGGTCGCAGCAAAGATTCTATTGACTTTATTTTGAACGATACTGTTTCAAACTACTAGAGCAGACAGTCGTCAAATATACATTGATAAAATGTATAAAAATGTTTATGGTTTAAAATATTTATGTTATGACAAGAAGCGGGGAATAAGGCATAATGCTATAATAGAGCATTTATTTAATAAATTTTTCTTTGTATAGCTGAATGTGTTGAGGAAACAGAAGCATAGTATTTATACAGAAATTTCATGTAAGCAGAAAATTATTCTTTTTAAAAATAAATGATGTCCAATAGCATCAAGACTAATGTAGCAGCCCCCCTTATATTTGAGGGCCTATATGATTATAAAGCCATTCACAGATGTCAAAATAAAAATACAATAGGATATGTCATTGAACCAACTTTAAAAGTGTCAATGTCAAAAGTTAAATGACGTTAAATGGATTTAGGATGCCCACTGTATGTAGGTAGCAAATCCTTATAGTCAACATAATAAGTTATAAATAGTTTATACAATTTATGAAATACAGGAAAGTACTTGGCATTGTTAAAACTAACGTTATAGGTAGGTAGTTTTGAATGAATCAAAATAATTATATTCAGTTTAATTTTTTTGGGTCTTCTTAATACGACAATCAAAAGAAAAATGAATTGTGATTAGTAGCATGCATATCGAAAACACTTTTCTCAACCTAAAACACGTATTTAAAAATAACATAAAGCTGTTTTTATTCAAATAAACAAAAATTATCATAATAACTGAAAAAATTCAGATAATCGAAATTTTCAACTGTGGATGTACCGTCGCATATCGAGAATACAAGAACAACAAAGATGTAATTTACTGTGTGGACCTTTACTTTGTGCACTCTGCCTCTGCTACTCTGCCTACTCATATTACTCTTTTAAATGAAACTAACTGTTTTTAAAGAATTCCACTTTAATGAAAAAATATATATATATGAAAATTATACAGTAAGGGTCCAACCAGTAAATTCAATAGTTTTAATATTTGTTGTATTCAATGAAAGCAACTTACCCACTGTTTAAAACAATTATTCAATTCCATTTGCATTTAAATATAATATTCCGGAATACGTGTTTTAGTTTAAAATTTATAGCCTTGCAATATTTTAGTATTTAATAAATAAATTTTACAAAATGCCAATTCTTTAAGTTGGGAATTCTGGAACCGTTGACTGAACACTGTTTACACTACCACTACACCAACACTACCTTTAGTCTCTGAAGAAAATAACTTGGTTATCGAAACTCGCGTAAGATAATGTAAAGTGTTGGTCTAAACAGTATTCAGTGCCAATTCTTTGCAATATAATCACATTCATTTAATTTACTATTTAAAATGTTAGATAGGTTTATGAAAGATGCATTTCAAATAATACAAAGCCACATGCAAAAGTCAATAGTTACTTTACAGAGAAAAAAAAATTTAAAAATGATTTTGCAAGAACTTCATACCTGAACACTGAAACTCGGTATATATATTATTTGTTATATACTGAGTTCTAGCATGAGATGATTGTAAAAGATTATTTTTGTTTGATATTTCAATTTATTTCTTGAACCCTGGTCTCTTTTTTTAAGCAACTGACTTTGTTATCGTTTGTGTAAATGTAGTTGTCAATCCACTAATATGTTAATATAGTTATAATCTTCAACTATTTTTGATATTCGCCAAAAAGCTAAAATATTCACTTTATATCTAAATCTACAGAATTTTGTCTATTTTGAAGTTCAATGTGGATCTACCTATAACAGTAAGAAATACTTCTTAATTTCTTGTTTTCCAAAAAATTGAATAATTCTGGTATTGTATTACGTGTCTATGAGTTCAATTCACCATCTCAATCTGCTGTTATAACACACCACACAAAATCTTCAGTTCCAACCAACAAAAATAAATTCAATAAAACAAAATTATAAAATGAATATCCTTTACATTGAAAACAAAATAAAACAATTTGTATAACAGATATTAGAGGAAAAATATAGAAGAAATTTATTTTATTAAATACTCACATATTTCTGCATGTGGTCGACAACTAGACTTACCCAATATTTAAAACGGCACTTAAAAGTGTAACAAAATATCATGAACTACCTCAATTTGCACGTAATTCACATTGATTTAGTAAGTAACTTATTTGAACTTTGTACTAAGGTGTACTGGATATCTGATTAGAACAGGTAGCTCGTATCTCAGGAGTTATTCACAGTTATCATCACAAGACTTAGTAAATTGCATACCTAGGTGGTGAGGTGACGAATCAATGGATTTTGATTTTATCTCTACATCTCCCGAATTACGAGAGTGTCTTAGTATTTTTGCCTCAGGGAGGTCCTTTTTGTATGTAATCTTAAGTTTACTTCATACTAGTTTACTACGTCGAACTGCTTTTCCTGTATCACTAACTTTGTTCAGAAATTAAATTTTTTTTGTAACCCAATGTATGAGACTATCACATTATTTTAATTGCAATGTTTCATTTATTTTTTATGGTTATACGCTACAACCTTTAGTAAGAGGCAGATTATACAATATTTTGAAACACTACTGAATACTATGATTTGTGATTTTAATACATATACAGATATGACCACTATTTCACTAGCTCATTCGGCTATAACCACATCCAATATTCTTCAACGTATAATTTTAAAATGATACTACCCACTCGAATATTAAGCTTATTACTCTATGATAGCTTGACGTTATTAGATAAGTGACAGGGTATATGGAAATCACCAAGAAAAAAAGAGTGGCGTAAACAAAACAGTGGATAGATCTGTATATTTTTTTCTTATTGACACATATATTATTTAAAACTGCTAAGCAGTACAAAGTGGTAAAGCTTTTTTTTATTTCTGACTAGGGTTTCTAGGAAAAAAGCGATATTACCTTATTATCCTCATCATCAAGAGGCTTTTGTTCTTTTGGAGTTGGCATGGAAAAAGAACGTTGTGTTTTGAAGAGAGCTCGTGCAGTCTGAATGTGATGGCCGCCCCCAAGAAGACAAAACAGGCAAGATAAGCAGCAAAAATTAGTAAGCATGATGCTTGTACAAGTACTTAGTAACTGGGTACTTGTACATGAAACAAAACAGCTAAATATGAAATATTATTTTACCGAACCTCATACAAAGTGTATTTTTATGAAAGACAAGTGCTCTACTAAAATTTACTTTTTTTGGGTGGTTTGCAACTTTATAATGCTTTAATATTATCTAGTGAATAAAGTCATATTTTCAATACAAAATGAAGCAGAAATGTAACACAAATATATAGAATCGTATATTTATCCATTTACGTTTGTAACATAAGTGGCGTCCGCAAATACAAAGTTATTCATGTTCTGAACAATTTTTGATTATAAATAAATACGTCCAATTTCTTTTGGAATTCAGATTTTTTAAGTTAAGGTGGTATACTCTATAAATACTAGTCTGCGTTTCAAATTATATTTAAGACAATTCTTGTCATTGTTAACTTAAGCAATTAAATCAAACGTAAAAATTAAAACATCTGCCATAGATACAGATATGGATACTACAGTACTTTCTATATATTTGCATATAAATTTAGAAAGGATTTAGAAAATAAATGTACATTCCAGACAAAATAAATATTTAGAAATAAGTACGCACGACCACATAACTAAAAGAATTCAAATACACTTTGTCTAAAAGAAAAAGTAGAGCGTAGCAGAAAGTATAGATTATGAGCAAAAGAGACGGATTCGATACCTGATGTATAAATGAATAGTGAAAGTATAAAAAATGTATATATTTTACAAACAAACAAAATAAAATTTGATAATAGTCGGAGATCCCTCACAGATTGTCGGTAAAATATCAATATATATTATGATTTGGCAATATGATTTGAAAATTTGTGATAGTTTTGTGGAAGTTACAGCTTTCTATAAATTATAATGTTCTCACTCTCAATTTGTAATATGATGTTAGAAGGAATATAACATTTCTATATGTCAATATAAACGTTTTACAGAAAATTGAAAATATTAACAAACAACAACATTTTTTCGCGGGATCATCGTCCGACGAAATAAGGGGCGAAACAAATTAATTTTGTACATTTTTTATACATTGTTAATTCTTTTATAAATCAAGTTCTCAATCTATTAGTTTAAAGTATATATTCACAACAGTGTTCTGTCTTTAGAATAGTTTAACAATAATTTTTAAAATAATAAATAACTTTCATAGAATTTTTTTATGCATCGTTAAGAAAACTAGCAAAAATGAATTTAAACGTTGAAGGGGAGATTCGGTTGGTATGATGAAATGTAGTGTAATTACATTTTTATTATTATTTTAACGTTGAAGTGAGCGAATTATTTTACCTTCAACAAAGACTTGAATATGTTTATTCATTTTTTAAATATTAATTTAAAATCATGAAAAGATGTATGTATGTATGTATGTATATAGAGGTGACATTCACTGAGACTCCAATAATATCTATCTAAATATCTATTGTGGCCCCTTATTTCTACTTAGTTCCTAAGGGAAATTTC
The DNA here is from genome assembly GCA_910591675.1 of Galerucella calmariensis. NCBI lineage: Eukaryota > Metazoa > Arthropoda > Insecta > Coleoptera > Chrysomelidae > Galerucella > Galerucella calmariensis. The sequence goes on along the minus strand of CAJUYG010000928.1, from coordinate 61,845 downwards.
AGACACTAGTACCTCCTTTAGTCCTATATTCCGAAGGATGCTTTAACTTAGGTAAATGTCCCTCTTCTATCCAATTATCTCCTAGGTTTTGTGTAGGATTATGAATTGCTGTGCAATTCGCAAATATGTGGATGGATATTTCTTTCTCCTTGCCACAGAACAGAATCTAAATTATTCTTCCTTCACTATTTTGAGTTTTTTCAGGTACCCATTCAGACAACTATGTCCCGTTAGGATCCCCGTTACAACTCTAAACTCATGCAGTTTTACTTTGACTTGTGCATTCATTAGATCTCAACGGGTTGTAGTCACCCAGCAGAATATTTGATTGTCTAAGCCTACTAGATCCAAGTGAAAGCTATTAAGAGGGTTTTGGTGAGGTTGGTGTCAAGTTCCACTTGCCTATACCAGCTATTTGTATAGTTCAGACCCTTTGTACGATGTCACAAAAGGTGTTTTCCAATTTTCCCATGGCTGTTATCACAATATCATCGGCATTAAAAGATACTATCGTAGGGTTTTTATTCCAAGGTGTTTCAGCATATTTTCAAGAAAATGTAATCTCAATAGTATGAGTACACATTTCTTCAGTTAATAATAATTACCAAATTTGTTACATTAATTTCTCTTTCCAGAAACAAATTACTATCTTCAAAGCATAGTTTTACAATACTGTAACAAATCGTTTTAACGCTCTGTACTTCACATACAGAACATTCTTGATTTTAAATATACTATGATCTTTACTGTTATTCAACTAATTTGCTACTAGTAGGATAATGTGGATTATTTTCTATGAAAGTAAAATTTTTAACAAATTATATAACATATACTGTTGTGAAAATCGGAACTTCATAATCTACTGATACTCAAAGCGTTCTCAGCCTTTCTAGAAAACACGAGATGAATAATATCAATCAGCTGAATGGAGAAAATCGACTCTGTCTTACTTTTGCGGGACTTTGATTTTCATTATTTGACACGTTCGGTGGGGTATTCTGTTGAACAGGCACAGAACTAGATCTCTGGGTTCTATATAGAGGCCGTGTTAAGCCACCATTTGGCTGAACGCACGGGCTCTGGGTTAAATCTAAACTTCGCCAGCCCTTATTAGCTGTCGAATTTGTGTTTTCTACCTGTGTTAGGTATGTTATTAAATGTTACTAATGTTTATAAATATTTTAGATCAACTAATGCAATTTTGAAAATTTATATATGTAAAAGCATATTTACACTGACAAACATACTGATGTAGGTTCTAATTTAAAAAGTTTGGTCATCACAGCAAAGTTCAGGACTAAAAGATTAAGCAGTGCCGTACATAAAAAACGTGAATCAAATTCATCTTAAACTTGAAAAATGGAACTTTGAAAGTCATTTAGCAGTTTTTATCAAAAATTTCTTAGAAGAAAGAAACTCCAACATATTGTATGTACGTTATCTGATATCCAGTCTTTAAAAAATGGTATTCCCCAAGGATCAACCCTAAGTTTGATTCTATTCGTTATAGCAGTTAAAGCAGCAGTTGAAGAGAATGTTGGAAGAAGCATGTATGTTGATGATATAGTCAAATATTGAAGAAATGTTTTTTTCAAAAACAAAAACACATTGTGTACACTTCTGCTGGCTAAGATCCATTCATCGCGATACCATACTGACTTTGGAAGGCACCAATATAGAATTAAAGTCATCAACACGAATTTTAGGGGTTATCGTGAATAGCGAACTTAACCGGACGTTACATATTAATGAACTATCTAACAACTGTAAAGTCGCGTCCACATTATGTCGAATGGTGTCGATCGACAATCGACTATTGTAAAACTGCGTCCACATTATGGATCGACAATGTCGGGCGACCATCCACACTGGATCGACATTGTCGATCGACCTTGTCGATCAACACCATTTGACATAATGTGGACGCGACTTAAGAAATACTTGATGTGTGTGTTTTATTTTGGCACAGAGCAAACTCAGGGTATCCCAATGGGCTCATGCCTCCTAGTGACTGGATGCAATTGCTTCCACCTCCTCTCAACTTAACCTAACAGGTTCGTTTATATTTGAGTGTAAAGTCCTGTAGTTTGCATAAATGATCAAACTATGAAATAATGTGTAACCCATTTGTCACGTTTAACCACGATCAATATCCAGCGGATCAAATATGCTCAAACTAGATTTTATAAGTTAAATTTTTTATAGAAAAGTAGCAAAATATCCTTATTTTACAAAAAATAATATCAATGTACAGAATTCAAAAGCATTGAATTGGTTTTCACATTGATATGGGTTTTCATAAACTTCTATCGCCTGCATTTTGAAATGAATAAAATTTCAATTAATAATCACCACCACATGCGGTTTTTATTTTGAACAAAATTGGTATATCAGAAACTAACACTAATTGGAAATAACTATTAATTACCTACCACTACTTTAATGAAATTTAAATTTCTTTAAAGAAAAATATCCAAAGTTGCAAAAGTAGTATGTCATTGGAATATTTTTTTCTACGGAAAAAATATTAATATGTTCTGAAAATGACATTTCATAATAAATTTTTGAATAAAGAATTTAAAATAAATATATTTCTGTTCTAGTTCACTTTTATTCAATTTATTTCCATTCGGTCTTCCCATTCAATGTTTAATGAGGATAAGGAACATTTTAGGCATAATAGATTGAGTAATTATTTTCACATCTAAGTTAGTTATTTGATATATGCATTCTTAACTACTTTCCTCATTCATACTTTTATATATATATAAATAAATTTCACAGCATATTAATTAAAGGGCAGCTTCGATTTAGTTAGGATATTTTGCTACTGTTTCTCATAAAATAATGGATTATTGAACAGCCAAATTATAAGATATACTGTATATTTTTATCGTATTGGATAGTAATTAAATTCCTAGCAATAGTTAGTAATATAGTTTCTTATAATAACAACAGAGCAGTGACACCAAGAAAGAATGAATACCTGTGTACAGGAAAATATGAAAATACGCACATTTATAATATATATGACATACGGAAAGTATGAAATGCTCAATAGAAGGTGTATCGTTTCCCATTTTCAACATGATCTATGATATTTTAATTTAAGTATTGATCCAAATTTTAAAATCGAAAATTAAACTGTTTTTTGGTTCCGTACCCATGGGGTAAAAAACGAACCCCATTACTAAGACTTCGCTGTCCGTCCGTCTGTCACCAGGCTGTATCTCATGAACCGTTATAGTTAAACAGGTGAAATTTTCACAGATGATGTATTTATGTTGCCGCTATAACAACAAATACTAAAAACTGAATAAAATAAATATTTAAAAATCACGTTCTTAAATATTTATTTGCTCCTTTCTGTTTGATATTGATACGTCAACGGTTAGATAGCTCCGTGGCCTACTTGGTTAAAGCGCTTTTCTAGGAAACAATAGATCGCGAGTTCGTATCGTTATGCGGCCTGATGTTTTTTTTTCAATTTGTTATATACTAAGCAAAGCTATGAATATGAATCACAAAAGTAAAATCAATCAGCTAAATAAATTATATTTTGAGCGGTGTGAATAAAAACGAGTACGACGAATATTTACTTACAAGTAAAGTGTAACGAGTATTTAAACTCCAAGTAAACCGATGTGAATAAAGCGTCGAGTTTACTTGTGACCGTGTACTCGTCAACCCGAGGTATACTAGCAAGTTTTTACTCGCGAGACAACTGAATTCACAAAAAAGGCAAGTAACTACTTGTAGCGCCACACAGACTACGCATCATTTCCTGTTGTGACTTGTTCTGTTTTCGCCGCTAAACTAATTTTCCATATTTTTCCGTGCAGTTAATCCTCCACCCCTTGCATCAGTGTTTTCATCAGGAAAGTTCGAAGTGAGAAAATCTACGTTTTCGCTCTCAAACCGTAATAGTCCCTTAGATAGATCGGGACTTATATCACGCCGGTCTCTATAACGTTTCACACCACGCAGGTTCATAAATGCAGCCATCTTTCGTGTACAAGTACGACTGCAAGTCTGGGGTCGGGTTGACTTGCGAATAGACAAGTATTTACTTGCTACAGAAGTATTTACTTGCGTTTATTCACACCAAAATTGGCATTTTTCCGGGTTTTACTAGCCTCTCAAGTATGTACTCGCGAGTAAGAGTAAATACTTGTTTTATTCACTTCAATTTTGGCGTTTACTTGTTATTTTGATATGTTCAAGTATTTACTTGTTCTACTCGTTTTTATTCACACCGCTCATTAGCTTCACTTGTATGTATCAATGTTTTTATAGGTAATGGTACGGAACCCTTCGGTATGCGAGTCTGACTCGCCGGTTTTTTAAATAAACTAAAATATGGTAAGCTCCAAGGTTTTGTGTTTTCTTATAACTTTTGCCTCTGACAATAAGATAACTTCACTTTCTGTTATCTACATTACTGACATTTACCGCAACCATATGGAAAATACTTAAATGTCCCATGCTTGATGATCGACATGCACAACTGGCGAGAGCTACTAATAAAATTCAACGACTTCTGCAATTGACAAAAACAAGGAAGGTATTTCTTTGTTACCTTAATGTAATCAGTGCCAGATTAAGCCAGCGCACAAGGCCTGTAGCAGTCAAGAGGTCCTTGGTTTGCTTCAGGTTCTCAAGTTTAGGGTATTAAATGAAACAAAACTGTTACAAATCAACTTTTCTGGATTTAATATGATGAATTTGGAGATAACACTTTCAATATCGACTTATTCAGGTAAATAATGCAATATATTAATCAGTCAGATGATTAAGACGTTCTTGGCTCGTCGTGTTCGCTCCTCAACTCATTTTAAATACGTTGAAAAATAACTTTCGCCACTGTAGTCAGTGATCATGGGAGACAAGTAAATGCGTAAGGCAATTTCTACGTTTTGGGAAATACGATTTTAAAGAATTATTCAATAAAATTATTTAAAATTGCAGTTCCACAGGCTCCTGTTCTTGCTTTCAATAACAGTAGCCACATCTGTTTTCAGCAGCTCAGCGAACTAGCCTAGGCTGTTCTCCAAATCATCTGCGTAAGCACTAACCACACTTGAGCCTCTTTCCAAAATCTCTTCTGCTATAAGATATTTTAGCAGTGTCGAAATACTCCTAAAACACTAAGTAGTCATTTTATGATATGTTTTATACCTAGTTAAAGCAGACAGTATGTTATCAATAAGACAATAAACACCTGAATTTCAAAATGCTGTCTAGGTGTATGATTTTCAACAAAGTCGTAGAATCCCTGAAATGGTCGTCCTTGGTATTTCACTTGCTTTATCTTGAAGTCTGTTGCTTATATTCTAATACTCATTTTTACCTGAACGTGTTAATTGATAGACTTAAGAATGGATCAAATCTGTTAATAAATTAATTTCTAAATAATTTTTTTTACGGTCTGACAGGCATTGGAGCGCGGGACTACCCCATTCGTGGGGTTGCTACTTTTGCTACGTGGCTAATCCGGCACTGAATGTAAATATGTGGTTGGAAATAACAAATGCACAAAGCGTATATATTTTCAATAAATTATCAACAATTATGTTCGTATTACATTTTAAACAATTTTTAAATTGTGGGTCATCATTTGCATGTTCGTAAGAATCTGAGGACTATTATTTTCCACATAAACAAAATAGGCGCTTAAAGAAAAAATGTCGATCCATATTCCAAAATTTGGCCGTGACTCTAGTCCCGGCGCAGGGACAAATACTTTGTATTCCACATGAAGTTTTCCAAATACAAATTGTTTGTTATTTTTTCGAAAAAGGAAGGAAATAAATATATGTATAATAGTATATAAAAAGATAAAAATATCAAATAATTTGTATCCCACATGAAGTTTTCCGCTTTGAAATATCTAATTTTAGATCAATTACTATTATTATTTGTAATATTGCCAAGATTTTCAATATTCTTCAGTCAAAGGGCAAATATAAGTACATCAACATGGTTTTATGAAAGGACGCTCTGCTGAGTCTTTTACATGTGTAACTCAGGAAAAAGAGCAAAACGTAGATGAGCAGGTACCGACTGATGTTACTTACACAGTCTTTGGACTGTATGGAAGTTTTAGGAGAGGGTAAACATACAACACGGCTCTTTCAACTGCGCATGACTCAAGACTTTGCCAAATTTAGTAATAACATAACAATATTGAAATAAATATGTAGATATCAGAAATATAAAACTAAAAAAAAACGAGAAAGCCCAGGCCCAAACTCGGTTGATCAAAGTGTAACTAAGTATAGAAATATCAGAAAATAGGAAATAAAAAACTAAGAAAAACAGCACCTAACCGGGTTTTGAACCTACGACCTCTGAGTTGTAAGCACAATACCCTACCAACTGCGTTAATCAGCTCACATTCAGTCACATCGAATAGAAAGTTAAAGGCTGCTTGGACGCATGCGCACCTCAACTACTAAATTTGACGTGGTGGGTGGAATATGTAGTTTTAACCAGTCTTTTTATACAGTTCAAGTTTTGTTTGAAAATCCCTGTGTCGGTACTGAATTTAAGTCGTGGACGGTAATTTTTCAAGAAATTAAGGATTCCAGCGCCGGGACTAGAATCACTATCATGTTATAAAGGTGTCAAGGTCTTGGTGACTTACCCTTTATAAGAAAACAGATGTCTAACATAAATTAGTTGAAGAAAACAGATTTACTTTTATCCATAATCAATCAAATATATTATTAACAGATATTTTTAACGCAGATGACGTGTTATTGTATGAAAATCTAATGCTACTAGAAAAAAGTGACACGAAAATTACCAATACTGTAACAATTAGTAAAGTTATAATTTAGTACCAAGATCTAACTACTTGAAAAAATAGAATACATTTAAATCCTCACCTGGTGTTGTCCTTGAATACTAGATGGTTGTTTATGTCTTGCTTGTGCCAAAGCAGACTGGTCTAGTAAATCCCACGACTTTTGCCGTCGATTCACATTGCCTGAAGAAGCACTTCCTGAATTGGACCCATGATGAGTACCAGCGTTTTGTACACCATCTGTTATGAAATTGTCTTGGGATATTGAATCGGTCATGGCACGAGGTAGTGAGTGTTTGATGTGACATCGACTCTTAACTTCTTCCGAAAAACCAACCAGAGCTAAAAATTCAATCAGTAAGAAAAATAGCCTTTCAAATAAGTTTCAATTAAGGGAAGGTGAATTAAAAAGTTTTCTGGAAACATGTAAACAAAAAATGAACCACCTTCAGGTCAGTCTACTTACCTGTAAGGTATGCTACACTATCAGGAGTAACCTCAAATTTATCTCTCTTGTGTGGCTTAGAAACAATTGTTAGAAGCATAGTCAATATTCTAACAGTTCTTGAAACTGTTGTTGGCGTGGGATGTCTATACCCTTTGAGCAAATGACCCACAAGAGCAAAGTTAAAATTTGCTTTGAAACTTAATCCCATCGCATGATCTAACTGTTTGAAATGCCATTCCAACGGTTCTCTTGTTTGCAACATAACTTGTTCCAAAGACTACAATTAATTACAAATAATATTACCCTATACGTTTCTACAAATAAGCGAGAGCTTGAACATATTTCAAGCATGATTCATAAACTTGATGTACAGTTCGCCATCGATTGCTTGTCGTTCGTAGAATGTGTTGGAATGGATAACGGCGTTTATGAATACGTGTGTGCATTTTACTATTTTTAATTAAGGACATAACGGCAAGCGCAATCGGCAATGGCGAGGGGAACGTCAAGTTTATGAATTAAACACAATCCAATACAAGATTTCATGGTTACTATAAGAAGGGCATAGTTTTATTGGTTGTTATACGTAGTAGAACATTTGGAGATGATAAAAATTATCACATTTATAATGTCCCTAATGAATAGCAACATCCGGCGATTGTAAATTGCAGCGGCGGTCAGAGTTTCTATAATCCTTACATGTAAATTGCAGCGGCAAAATTTATGAAGACATACGGAGTTAAACTTGAAACAAACCGTACATTATTTATACTGCATTACTTATCTATACTAAAGAAAGGAAAAATACTTTTTAATATTTATTAATTGATGACCAAATACACATTACACATACATACGAGTATACTATAAGCGCTATAATAAAATCAAAAACAATATTTACACTAAATGTACATTTTTTTTTTTTTCCATTTTGGGAGCCGTTCAGATGCCGGGAGCACT
>CAJUYG010000928.1:9910-38629 GCA_910591675.1 Galerucella calmariensis | reverse complement strand
GTCAATTTATTTTTAATGAAGAAGAATTGTAGAATTTTTTATTTATTTTCGATACTGGGGACTGCTCAATAACGATAGGCAATATTTTTTTAAATAGTTAAATCAAAACACGGCAGAATTTTGGAAAACCAGTTAATTTCAAACTAATAAGACGAGATAAATTAATAGAAATATTTTTGACCCAAAACAGTGGTGGGTGAAACATTTACAATTTGTACAGCAAGTACAAAACAATTTTAAAGCAGACATACTGAAAATACTTTGTTGTATTCATTGAAAGTTTACTGATCAAATACATTTGATGAACATTTGTATATGCAATACAAAAAAAATATCATTTGATTAAGAGCTGGACGCGGGGGTACTATTTTATGGTGTCTCCGGCTGAAATTTTACACGCTACTTGTTCTCTGGTCTCTTGGTCTCTGCCAAAGGGGTGCCAGAGATTTCTATTTTTTTGCAAATTATTTCCCACTTTTGAGTCTTATCCAGGGACATTGAGAAATTTTTTTGCAGATTGCACTTACGTCTCAAAATTCTAGACAGAAGTACTACTGTAGTACCTCCGAGGCAGCCATGACACAACACTGTGGAAAAGAATGTATTATACAAAAACAAAAAAACAAATAGAAGACAAACCTGAGACAAGCTAACATTCCATCTGTTAGTGAATAATTATTGTAACTGCCAAGAAAGATAACATTACGAAGTAATCAAATTTACAAAAACTGAAATAGCTTCACAGCATTCGATTGAAAAAAAATTATTCCGTCAAACACAGAGGAAATTGAAGACTCAAGCTTGGGAATAGGAAAGTGAAATCAAAGTTTCACTAATATTTCCTACGGGTGTTTTTCGTTGCGTTATATATCTCAAAATATGTTTTTGAAGTAACGAAAGTGGTTCATCCTGTATATTAGATTATAATTTAAAAAAATAGTAAATTGAAATCAAAAATCGACCTGTTCCGTGAATTTCTAATATTATTGTTTTTTAAGATAATAATGAATTTATGTGTTACTTTATGGATGTAGTGTATAAGACAAGAAGCTTCTGGAATGGAAGTAGATAACATGGGTAATGGTACAAAGATTCAGTTCAAATGCCTAGGCTGTTGAGCACAACCCAATTGAATGAATGAAAGAATAGGCCAAGACCAAAATATGGCGATATAATATTTCTATGTCCTAATAATTATTAATCATCCCGGAAATTAGTTTATGGTGCTACCATTAAGCATTTGTACTAATGGTGGAGAAAGTTACGATTAAATTTGAACACTAGTTTGAAGATCGAAACTCAACAGTAATGATTCCTTAATTTTACGATCAGTACAAGCAACGGTGATCTTTTTTCCGCTACAGTTTCCTTCTTGATACGATTCTAGGGGTTTGTTTTTTAATAACCAAAAAGAGAATGAAATACAGACTTTCATTCCTTACCTGACCACCTATCCTTTACAAAGTTTTAGTCATCAATTCCACCTTGTATATTGTGAAACCAAGACATGAGAAATAATAAATAATGAACAGGGTCAAACTTGAATAAATGATCAGTAAACTACTTTTTTTTTCTTCCAAGTGGGGTTGGGGACACCAAACGAGCAAATTTTTACATTAATGCTTATATTAAATATCCTCTAGAATAATGCGTACTTTTATAATTACCCTGCACAGCCGACCAATTATTTTCTTAGCCACTAAAGGAACGTTTGCTGATGCCAAAGCAACAGCAGTATCCGCCATTATTTCTACCATGGGTGAACCTAATCCAGAGTTTACAGACCTATGAATAAAATTATCTAGCACCATATCGATCAGTTCCGGAACTTGTCCAATTGACCCCCAAATTTTTGCTTGTATCGATGGGTACATTTGTACTTCTTCTATTGTGAGTAGGATTAATTTTTCTATAATACCAGCCACTTGTTTCTGCCTTTTGTTTTCCTCTGAGGCTTTACAAAATCTAAAAATAAAACACCGATTATTTTTCTACAGAAAGGAGAAGAAACTAACATATCAAGACAACAATCGGTGACAGTTTGGTGACTGTTCGTAAGCATCTCCAACGTAAAACTGTCGAAAGAGTTCGGAATTTGTTAGGTACTGTAAATGAGACGCAAGTGCCAAGGAACTTGGTGGGTTCCGACAAAGATTAGAGAATAAAAATATAAGATGTTTCACTCGTTCGTATTTATCGCGTAAAGCACCGATGCCGCTGGTGACTTGGATGGTACAGTACGTCGCTACGTCCTTACTTGCATTTAATTTGGCATATTATACAGGACGTTGCCCATCGAGCGCTGTTATTTTATAATTGTGTTTATTGATTGTCCGTGTTTTATTTTTATGTTATATAGATTTTTTAAATTTATTAATTAATTGTTGAAATGAGCAAAAAGTCATATTAATATTTTTCTCTTTAATAGCAAAGCTTAAAACACTAAATATTTTGTAATATTTGCTAATACAAAATTACGGATTTATTTTTATAACAAGGGTATTATATAAACAAGTACATTACGCAAGAAAACACAAAAATTCAATTCTATAGCTAACCAAAGGGGAATTGGTCAGTTCCTTTTGAACGAATTTACTAAATTTTCTTTTCATCATCCATGTAATCAATTTCCTTTCAAATATTATACCAGTCTCTATACCAGAGTCCGTATATATTTTATTCTCAAATATATAGGGTTGTCCAAAAAAAACCGGAATTTCCTTTTTTATTGATATTTTTTTTATTTATAGGTCCATTTTATTGATGTCGGTTTTGTTCAAAAGATAATTGATCAAGACACACTACTAATCTAATATTTCGCGTTTTGTTTAAAAAAACAAAATGGCGGACACATCCAAACTTTACCAAACTTTAAAACTGACTGGAAATTTTTTGTTTCGCACTGTATATGTTTGCGAATTATTTTAAGAAAGTTCAGACATTTGTGAATGTAACGAGAGGTCAAACATAGAAATCGGTCAAAAATTGTCTGATGTATGGCTCGAAAAAAAAACAAGTATGTTATTTTGTTGGACCAAAAATAAAACTACCGTTTGCCCTAAATGTCTATATTCTCATGACTCTGTAGTAATGTCATAAAAAAGAAGGGTCAAGTTTCTATGAAAAGCAACAAATTATGAACTGGTAGTCCAGTGTTGCCGATGCAAAAATGAAAATTACCCGAACTTACTATTCAAATGATCAGAATTTGTCAAAATTACCAAAAGGACACATTGGTTATCTAAAAAAAGGTAGAACGTGTCGCGGGACACACGGTAGGAGCTTTAGTTCCCTTTAAGCAAAAATTATGTGATACATTTGACGTTATAGATAAACGATTTGCATATTCTTTGGTGGTTGAGTAGTAAGCATACCAGACTCTCACGCGGTAGACCCGGGTTCGATTCCCCACGAGGAAATTTTTTTTACTGTTAATTTTATCTTTAAATAATTATTCTGCTTGATATTAATAACGACAACAGGTATACGTTTGAAATATTTAGCAGAATATTCATCATTATAGATAATGGTACGGTACCCTTCATGAGGGAGTCCGACTGGCAACATCTACCTATAACCTATAACCTATAACCTACCTATAACAGCATCGTATATTTAAAAAGGGAAACCGTAGCATTATACAAATTGGACATTCAAGAACTCTACGCTTACCACAAAAAAATTAGTGGAAACATAAAATAACATACTTGTTTTTTTCGAGCCATACATCAGACAATTTTTGACCGATTTCTATGTTTGACCTCTCGTTACATTCACAAATGTCTGAACTTTCGTAAAATAATTCGCAAACATATACAGTGCGAAACAAAAAATTTCCAGTCAGTTTTAAAGTTTGGTAAAGTTTGGATGTGTCCGCCATTTTGTTTTTTTAAACAAAACGCGAAATATTAGATTAGTAGTGTGTCTTGATCAATTATCTTTTGAACAAAGCCGACATCAATAAAATCGACCTATAAATAAAAAAAATATCAATAGAAAAGGAAATTCCGGTTTTTTTTGGACAGCCCTATATATTGAAAGATTTGAAAAACAATAGATTAAATTTAACACATAAACTAAACTCCAAACTTAATATTTTAAAACATTTATAAATTTTTTTAATAAAGGTATCCTGCAGCTGCTTCTCTTTTCACTGTTTTAACCTTGTCAATCCAAAAAATACGCGTTATTTAAAGATCAAAATTTAAGATTTAGTGGCACTATTATTCTGGTGGCTAATGAGTATGTTTAATTGAATTTGTGATAAATATCTGCTAGATTATCAATAAGTATCACAAAATTACTAAGATGCTGGATAAAAACTGTGAATTGATTCAATTTAAAAATTCAATTTTATTTTTTACTTACCTTTTCAAATTCATATCCCGAACATTTTTCGAAATAATTAACATTTAAAAATAAACCTTTGTGATAGAGAATCCTATCAATTTAAATATATATATTTCTCTAATTACTCCTGTATAGCTTGAAATAAAATAAGCTTTCCGAACTTCTCTGGTATCTACCGGTCTCGTTATTGACAACAAAACATAATTTATGAGAGCGGCGTCCGTTTGGGACAGCAACTTGAATCAAACCGCCCTGGAGTGAAACATCTTATATTTTTATTCTATAATCTTTGGTTCCGATCTGTTCAGGGTAGGGTGCTGAGTTGAGTAACGTATGCCATGAACATTGTAATTTTCATCGTTTATTTGAGATATTCTCAATTCCTTTAAAGCCAAGTTCTCAAATGATAATTATGAATTGTTCAATTTTCGATATTAGACCAGAAGCATCATATTTTGTTCTGTTGTGTTGGCCGCTTACTTGCGGTTCACTCTTAAGTAACAATCTAGCGATTTAACGGTCTTACGAGAGTGTGTAGCACGGAATTGCAGCAAATAAGTCGTTAAAACCCTTATTATGAGTAGATACTTACCTAACGAGATTAGGCAGCCACGGTGTCATATACTCTAAACATAAATGCTTCAATTCTATATTTGAAACTCTAAATCCTTGTATACATTCCTCTAAAAACTCTAAAGTTAAATGAGGCTCGTTCGTTGCTAATTTTTCCGATACAGATTTGATAAATATTGTATTATTGGAGGGAATGCATAGCCCTTGCGTTTCTAATAACTGCCCTTCTATTTTTAAATCAAACGTAGCTGTGAGGGCACATAGTTGGTTATAAGCAGCCGTTCTTAAATTCGGATCTGATGAACCTAAATTTAATAACGCCATATTTAAAAGCGTACCAGGGACATCTTTTGGTCGTATTTTTTGGTGAACTGTTACTGTTTCCTGAAAAATAATAATAATTCCAATATATGAACAAACAGTATCAAGCATAAACAAATTAAAACCTTCTAAGTGTAAAAATAACAGTCATGATAGTCGTCTTAGCCTAAAGAATGCAATCCTATACTAGCTTAGAATTTACCTCCATTGAATGTCGATTGCCTTTTTTTAAGTTGAGTCTAACAAAGCCTTCCCTCAATAAGATTTCAAAGTTTAATTAACTACGAGTCATCTATTATTAGAGTTCTTGTTGATATTGACATTTATCGAAATATAGTTAAAAATTAAAAATACTATAGAAACATAACTTAACTAACATGACAACGGGTAAAGTTAAAAAACATAAAATAAGAGTTAGATAAATGTTGTAAGCACTTTTTAAAGGTTTTAATTTAATTTATCGTTGCAGGACTAATATACTTACAGGTTGACTTAGTTCCCATCTATTTCTTATATGAATAATAGCTTGCACTATACTATCACAGTCGGTATGAATAAAACTAAGAGGACTACTGTCGTTTGTTATAGTAAGCGTAAACTGATTATCATCCACCAAACAAACTTCCTCGATTTCAGATGCATAATAAACATCATTTAGTAAAACAGAATGGGACAATACTTTAGCCTTTTCGGAAGAAGTTATCTGAAGAGCAGTAGGACCCACCTTTATAGCAACTTTGGTATCTTTATGTGATAATTTCAAAGCACTACTAAAAACTTTCAAGTCTTCATCAAGACTTAATGTAGCTCCTGGTAATTTTTGTTGTTCAAGTTCTATATAATCATTCAACTTGTTGGGAGCATCGATGAAAATTATTCTTCGATTTCCCTAAAAATTATTAACAATTACAAAACTTATTCCAATTCAAGGTAGCAAATAATTAAGGTTTCTTTAAAGCTACTTGATTTATTTTTTCAGATCCAGTCACTTAGCAGTAGATGCGCACTTAAAGTTTTTTACCTTAAGTGGTGCTAATATTCTGTCATGAAATTTAGTATACTCTCGGACCCAGTTGTTACAATTGTAAACGTAGGCAGCAGATAGATTTACATATGCAACTTCAGGTAAAACATAAAACCATTTCTGTAAAAACTCGGTTCTAAATCTGTTGTCTGTACAAGTGTGTGTAAAATCCACAACAAGTTCAAAAGGAGAATGACAGAAAGGTTTCAATGTCAAAATTACGTGGTATATTAACAAGTCCCCATTAGTTTCTCCAAACCTAAAATAATACATGAATAAATAAAAGGAATTTAAATTGTTACTAAGATTTTTTACTTGAATCTTCTAGCAATATAGTAGAATACTGGGTGGCCCACTTTGCTGGTACCAGCTTGATAAAAAATATTCAAGGATTTGATTGATTTGAACTCTTCTTTTTCATGCATGTTATGTTTGACCATTAGTTCTTCAAAGTTGTTTGATGACATATCTATCGAGCTCCATCTTGCATATGAAGAAAATAGAACGCTACAAAAATTTTTGTACTATAATTACTATTTTCAAACAATTGTGGATGTTTTTTCATTTTAATAATTTGTGGATATATCAGCATAAAAAATATATTAGTCTAGTTATTACTTACTGAGAATCAACTGGCTTATGCTCAGGAGGTCCTAAATATGCTAACAATGTTGCCATTTTATCGAAAGGCCTTCTTCCTACTGCTTTATGATCTCTACTGCTGGATAAATAGTCACCAATTTTTTCTTGGTGGTTCCATAATAATCTATGTAGAGCTAAAACGTTGGCGTCAGAAATAAAGGACATGGAATGTGAGGTTTGATCGACAGTTTCACAGTCAAGTGCAATTTGAACAAAAAATCTTCGTCCAATTTCAAAATGCACTCTTAAGAAATCGTTGAAAGGAAGCATATGCTGCTCTTTGCTAAATTCAACATGATTTGCAATGTTTTGTAAAATTTTAGACATCAACATAAGTCCCCTCTTGACGGAATTCGGTACTGGTTTACCGACAATGCCCATTTCTTGAGGGGAAACTATGGCAGGATTGATAAAGCGTAAAAATATCACTGTTCCAACTGCTCCTATATTGTTTTGCGGAACTTGAGGGAATCGTTTACTTAATACCTGATATAAACAATGGCACATAGATCGTAACTGTGGAGGAAACTTATCGATTGAGTTAACAATGGCATTAAATACCCTTTGTGTTAAAGCTATTAAGCTCTGTCTGTTTTCTTCAATGTCTTCATTTGGTTCTAGTCTAGCTGGATCAACTTCAAAACTACAGTAAGGATCATCTAATAATGGGGCGATGAAGGGTTCCAAAAGGGTTTGTAAATAACTCGCTCCATATATTTTAAAACAGAATGCCATTATTTTACTTCCAAGACTATTTCCTCTAAACAGAGTTTGCATACAATCTGATACTTCAACTTCCCTATAAAACATATTCCACAATAATGGAGCTAATAAATGCTTGGCATCAAATAATGTTACAAACACTCTCGCCAGTTCATCCATTTGCGAGGTGGTAACAACGTTAGCAAGAGCGACTGCTATTGGTAGCTCTCCTTTGTCACTGATCATCGTGACTAGTAACACTAACTGTTCAAAGCGATCTGCTAAAACAGTTTCTGCTAAATTTTCAAATTCAGTTCCTTGTTGCAATATTTTAGTTAAAACCTCCATAAAAGCTGCCCTTGTTTGTAGATCTTTATTATATCCAAGATCTGTAACATAAAGTTACACAAATAAATATATTCAATTGTTATTTACATATCAGGGGCCTATTCTGTGACTCTTCCTTTAAAATTTAGAGGCCGTTAAAAGTTTGACCGGCGCTAAAACGACATCTCTAGCCACATTTCCGTTAAAATTTTAAAACTATTAGTGTTTAAATAATAACGGTAACAAAAATGGCGTACTGGTGAAGCTTTGATTGATATCGATATTTTCGTCTAAAAGGCTTATCAAGTAAACCTTTTGGTTTCTGTTGTTCTCGACAATCGTGGCATTTTATATTATTTATATTTAATTGAAGCGTGCAAGAAACCGAAAACAGTTCATGCAGGTTAGTTATAAATGTTCTTTTTTATTAAATTTTGTTTCTAACCTAGCTATTAAATGTCCAAAAGCTTCTTAAGCACTGATGTCAGATACTCTACTTAAAATTTTTAGGGTACCCTTTAAAATAAATCATTTTTTTCAACAGTCCTCTAATATGTACACTTGTAGAATAGCATTTCAACCAAAAATTTTTAGAGGCCCGTTAAAAAAATTATTTTTAATAGGCCTCTAAATTTTAAATGATTAACAACACAGTAAGAAGATTACAGAAGAAATTATTTTGGAGTAAATCAAATGGCTTACCTATGGAATGCATAAGTCCACTATCAATATTCGCAGACAGCAGGTTGGACATTGCTTGGATAGTAGCATTTCTCAATGTACTGTGCTTTCCACTGTAAACTTTCTGTTTTCCTATATCTTTTTCAATTTCTGGGGTTTCGGTACAATCACTTAACAAATTAATAAACAATGTAAAATATTTCAGAAACAACTGACTCTTTGCCTCCATTAAATCTCCTCTATCCGATTCTTCTGGTTGGAGTGGGAGACCTCGCAGCAGCGCTGCTACAGCTTCCATACACGCCTGATCTAGTTCTCTAGTAATTATTGTAACGTCACCAGATCCTGGTGGTGCAATTTGGTGTGAGTTACCTAAAATCCAATCTGACAAGTACTCAACTAACTTGTTTCTGAATTTCATTTCTTGGCGAAATGCTAAGTCATCTCTTCGACTCATCATAATTTCCACCAGTTGACATAATTTAGTTTTCATATGGATTGCATGGACAGTCATATCTAAATGTCTTACATATCTTACTACAGCCAGCATCATACTTTCTATACTAGTTATACCTAAATGTTCAGAAGGTTGATCATTTTTAGTACAATCTAAGATATTCCTCATAATAAATATTATGTGTTCTATAAATTGTGTGTTGACCTCATTAACCACCACCTGTCCTAGTTGGTCGAAAAATTTGTCTACAATTGATTTTATTTGTTCAAATAATATAGGATATAGTGCTGATGACATTTCATGTCCTATTAATTCCTTAACATGTTTTTGTATCTGAGGTCCAAATTTTTCGTTGCTACACACTAGCAAACGTAACAGTAAATCCACAAATCTGTAACCAAATAGATTAAAATTTTAAAAGAAAAATATTGTGGAACAAAATGCTACAAATTTCAGTAGTGTTCTTGAAAAATTGATGTTACGATTTTATGATTGGGGAGTGACAGTAGTGGTAATAATTTCACTTAAAATAGCAAAACTTAAACAATCAAAAATATATGCTATACATCAAATTCGCTCAAATTGGCATTGTCAGAGTGTCTTATACTTAATATATTAATAAAAAATATTCAATAGATTATCGAGATCAAGGCTGTTCCCGGAGCATCTGCAGCCCGTGTGCGAGAATAATTTTGCGACCCCCTTACTTGTAGCTTATTTATTAGTATATATATATATACAGTATGCGAAAAGTCTATCGAGTCCATTCCATTTACACAAGTACGACAAGGAAAATATGAGAAAAACTGCTTGAAAGAGAGAGAATAATTGTGGGCGTATCTAGTTCATCCGAGGCTGGAAGAATGACGAGAGCTGAATGGATGAACCTCAGATGAACTAGATACGCCCACAATAATTATTTTTCCAAGCAGTTTTTCTCATATTTTCCTTGTCGTACTTGTGTAAATGGAATGGACTCGATAAACTTTTCGCATAGTGTATATGGGATATTAGTTTTGAAAAACTTTTTTTCCCGCTAGTCACTGTTATAGGTACCTAATGTTAAAAAATTCGAATGGCAATAATTAGATTTGGAAACAGATAGGCAAGGTTATTTTTAAATAGGTATTGAATAACATTCAAGTCATTTATTTCAGGAAATATATAAGGTGCAAAGTTGTCAATTTCATCCCATAAATCTTGAGCTTATATGTATAATTTTTATTTAGTTTTCGAAAAAGTTAGTTTCTGCTTCCTCTGGCAAAAAATTAAAGCTAAAGCGAACGGTATTTGATAAAAAACGACGAACATTAAGTATTTTTCAAATTTTTTATCATCAGGAAAGAACGATAAATGGTGGTATCATATAATCATACCCTAATAAGTATATAATATGTCAATGTATCTATAAGGAGGATTCAGTTTATTATATGTATAGGATATTTGATAATAGTTTATGCCTCATTTTATACATCTCATCGTTGAATAAGAAGAAAAATGATTCAGATTCTGAAAAGAGTACTTACGATGTTACAGGACAATACAGTCTTTGATCTTGTGTTTGTTGACTTTGAAGCGTATTGGATTTCTTGCTACCAACACATGGTTCAGATCCAAGATTACTACTTCCTATTGAACTTATTGTCATCGAGGATAAACTAGAGTGTGAGCTAGTTGACAAGGGAGTTCTAGATGGTGACTTTCTTTGCAAACAAACTCCGCCAAGGGCACACAGGAATCCTGTCATATTAGCCCATTCGTTGATTTGATCCTTCAAATGAAATAAATTCTGTTGCATGCTTCTTAAATTCTATGTTTTTCATGAAAATAGTACGTTTATGAATGGAATAGCAATACAAATACAAAAATTACTATAAACAAATACACAATAATCAGAAGAAGAAATGTCAATCAAGTATGTAATGATTCAAAGATACTTACCTCTAATTCGTGTTCAGAATTTTGGTGTGATGCTCTACGTTTTCCAACAGATCTGTGAAAAGGTTCCATTGGACAATCTTCTGCTCTAGCTTTGGGATACGATGATAGATTTTTACACATTCCATTCCAGTTCATGAAAGTTTCTTCCCATGCTGGCTGGACACCATTTACACAATGTTCAATTTTTCTTAACAATGCCATAATTCGTTTCTGAAGAGCTGCCCGACCTTTAAAAAAATTAATATTTGATTCACATATCTTAATTTGTGTTTTTTTCTAATTATATGAACTGTAAATCCTACAAGCCTGGTAAGTTAAAATTTAATTTTATAAGCATTATTATCATTCATGTAAACTTTTTACTAGAGTTATGGCTAACGAAAAAAAATTGATGATTAAATAATCTAAAACAGACTATACCTTATATTAAACTAAGAGGAGTGAATTGAATTTAGGTTGGTATTTCCGCTGCTCTGTGATTGGTAAGATAGCCGCTTGTTTTACACAGCTCTTTTGAGTCAGTTATGTTATTATATGAATTACCACTTTTTACACTTGTGTTTATTGTATTATTTTCAACATACTCCAACCAAGTAAATTGCTATTTTTAATTTTCATTCACTTTGATAAACAAAATCCATTCTTGTTAATATTATAAAATTCCAAGTAAAACCTTATGAAATATTTGTATGTAAAGTCTTACATACATTACAGTACAATATTTTTCGATATCAAAACTTATATTTACTTTTAATTTCTACCATACCTGAGTCTCAAATATAAATAAAGAATAATTTAAATGTTCCTCTTCTATCCAGTAATCTCCTAGGTGTTGTGCTCTAGGATTCTGAAGTGCTGTGCAGTTAGAAAGTATGTGGATGGAGGTTTCTTCTTCCTCCACTATTTTGAGCTTTTTCAGGTGCCCATTCAGGCGACAATGTCCCGTCAGGATCCCTGTTAAAACTCTTAGCGCAGTTTTACTTTGACTTATGCATTCTTTTGATCTCGACGGGTTGTAGTCACCCAGAAGAGTATTTGATTGTATAAGCCCTACTAGATCTTTCGAATGGTCAGATCTTCTCTTTTTCTCGGCTTTACTTATTTCTTCCAATATTACATTGGGGCTGATTCCGCAAAAGGGATCAGGCCCCCAGAAAGGTATTTCAGTCCCCCTCTTTGCTAGTTCATCTGCTATTTCATTTCCTTCTATTCCAGTGTGTCCTGGAATCCATAGTAAGATGACTATATTGTTCTCGCCTAGTTCATTGAGTTTGTCTAGGCACTCCCACACCATTTTGGAACTGATTACACAAGAGCTCAGTGCCTTGATGGCTGCTTGACTATCCGACATTATGATAATCCTTTGTCTTCTGTATCCTTTATCAATATTGAACTGGGCGCACTTTCTTACGGCGTGGATTCCCGCTTGGGGTTTTTCCCAAGCTTTCAGAGTGTTTGGTTTCTGACCCGAACACTCCTATCCCAGTTCCTTCTATTGCTTTTGAGCCGTCTGTGTACCATTGAATGGCATTCGTTCCAAGTCTGGTAATGGTATTTGGATCCCATTCTTTCTTGTTGCTCAATTCCGTAACGAATTTCTTTGAAAAGTTATACTTTTTCATCATACCGTCTTGTGGCATGTCCCAGGTTGTCTGATTTCTAAGAAGTGAGGAGGTGGTTTTTTTTTAATGATTCCCTCTCTACTTAGTCTGTATCTTGTTCTTTCTGCAACGCTTTCCACCACCATTTGTAGAGGGGTGAGGTTGAGAATCACTTCCATGGCTGCCGTTGGGCATGTTCTCATTGCTCCTGTAATGCATATACAGGCTAGTATTTGAATTTTGGAGAGGTTTTCTCTCGTCGTCAATAGGCTATTGGATATTCCAGGATATTCCGAGATCCGTCAAACCACACAGGAGTTCGTCAACCATCAGACTCCACATTAATGGGATGCTACTCCTTCCTCCCTGTGGGCATCCTCTGGTAGTGCAGATGGAGACAATGTCTTACATACATTACAGTACAATATTTTTCGATATCAAAACTTATGTTTACTTTTAATTTCTACCATACCTGAATCTCAAATATAAATAAAGATTAATTTAAACATACAACTGCATTTTCTACACTTATTTATCCTCCAATTATACACAAATTTGACATAAATTACTTGTGTACAATGATGATTTGATATTCATACATGCCTTGATCCCTCATTAGCCACGACAACTGCGAGCAGTACAATATGTATATTACGTAATTGTCAATTAGTTTAAAAAGTCTCAACACGACCCTTTCGAAACACAATCCCAATCTAGTAACTTTTAGTGGTGTGATTGGTTTCTCAAAATGCTCCTCCCAGTTTAAAAACAAGGTACAGGTAATATTATTACTATTAAATCAGTTGTTTATCTGCTAACTCCAATGTTTTTCAATAGTTTTTTTAAATATTACTAAACATTAACAGATGTTTCGCCTTAAGCACTTGAGGGGTTTGCCATGAGTACCTATCAACATATGCATTATAGCGACATCTATCTCTACATAGACGCAGTATGTAAGAATTTTCTCCTCACTTACTAATGTAAGGAAATCTGTAAATTCGTTTACAGATACCGAGTTGTCTAATTATGAGCTAGAAACATAATCTTTATGTATACAGTTGAAAAACTTACCAGTTAAGTGATCTGGGAAACACACCCTAGTTTCTCCAGAGGCTGCTTTAATATAATAAAAATGTATTTACTCAAAATAAGTAATATTTCAATATACAGTGCTATTCAAAAGTCCCCTCCCCCCCTCGTATCTTTTGAACGGCTACACTTACATTAATAAAATTTGGAGGGTGGAAATAAAGTGTTCTAAACTTTTCTACGAATGGTAACAGGCGACGTAATAGTAATAGATGACGTCACAGTGCCACTCTGGCCAATAATTTTAAATAGCATCTTATGGCAAGTGATATCTCGTTTGAAAGGCATTGACATTGGCTACATAGCCATATTAATTTTGTTTGGGTTTAAACTAATTTTGACGGATTAATTAAATAAATACCAAAATTATTGAAATTATTTTTTCAAATTTAATTGATCAAATATCAACAATGGATTCTTGTAGCAAGTGTTCGAAATGTGCTCCGTCTACTTCCTGACAGTAAAATACATCCTATTAGTAAACTCTTGTTGTACTCGTTCGAATTCGAATGTGTCAGCTGAAATTGCATTGCATTCTTCAATAATTCTTTTTCAAAACGCCAATGCTATCTGGTGCCGTAGTATAAACATTGGATTTCAAGTACCTTCATAGAAAAAAATCTAATGGTGTCAGATCTGGTGAACGAGGTGGCCATTCTATAGGACTTCGCCGGCCGATCCATCTACCTCGATATTCTTTATCCAGGTAACGTCTTACTGCACCATAATAATGTGCAGGAGCACCATCTTGTTGAAATGTTATTTCCAGATGGCCGAATTCATCTGGATTATCTTCCAGAATTTCAATAATTAACGGCTCAATTGCATTTTGTAACATCTCCAGATACACTTCACCGCTTAAATTTGAATTTAGGAAAACAGGACCAACTATGTGGTTTCCCAAAATACCTGCCCAAACATTGACTTTTTCTGGAAATCGGGTATGTTGTTCACGAAAGGTGTAAGGATTTGTGTCACATTTCTACAAGATGGTGCTCCTGCACATTATGATGGTGCTCCTGCACATTATTATGGTGCAGTAAGACGTAACCTGGATGAAGAATATCGAGGTAGATGGATTGGCCGGCGAGGTCTTATAGAATGGCCACCTCGGTCACCAGATCTGACACCATTAGATTTTTGTCTATGGGGGTACTTGAAATCCAAGGTTTATACTACGGCACCAGATAGCATTGGCGTTTTGAAAGAAAGAATTATTGAAGAATGCAATGCAATTTCAGCTGGCACATTCGAACGAGTACGACAAGAGTTTACTAATAGGGTGTATTACTGTCAGGAAGTAGACGGAGCACATTTCGAACACTTGCTATAAGAATCCATTGTTGATATTTGATTAATTAAATTTAAAAAAATAATTTCAATAATTATGGTATTTATTTAATTTATCCGTCAAAATTAGTTTAAAACCAAACAAAATTAATATAGCTATGTAGCCAATGTGAATGCCTTTCATACGAGATATCACTTGCCATAAGGTCCTATTTAAAATTATTGGCCAGAGTGGCACTGTGACGTCATCTATTACTATTACGTCACCTGTTACCATTCGTAGAAAAGTTTAGAACACTTTATTTTCACCCTCCAAATTTTATTAATGTAGGTGTAGCCGTTCAAAAGATACGAGGGGGGAGGGTACTTTTGAATAGCACTGTATAAACCATACAACAAAAAAAACAAACCTGTAGTAAGTACTGTTGAAGCATGTGATAATTCCTGATAAACATGGTAATTTGGAACTAAACAAGTAACGGTAACTTCATCTGAACCACACCTTATCTCAGCTTCTTGGCATAGAAGTGCAAAGCAGCTCATAGCAACCAAAACTGCATCCATATCTATACTCCACAGATACATAAAAAATACAACCTGAAAAATAAAATACCAAAATGTTCCAAACATTGATATTTTTTAGGACAGTTTTGCAGTAAATAAGTAGTAATATGGAACATATTCAAAATTTGAGAAATAATAAAATAGAGAGTCTGCTATCTAAATATCGGTGGCTATTTTCACAATACTGATAACACACTTCATTTGTAGCCATCATCTTCGAGTACAGAATTTGATTACATGTGAAACAATGTATTGGAAACATCACTTTTGCACCCTTCACAGAGAATCATTTTTTGAATACAATTTAAATGAATAAGAAAAGTATTCATAGTTGATTTCCATTCAAATTGATTCACAAAAACAATTTGAAACCATAAAATATTTGGATCAAAGACAAAACAAAAAACTGTAAGTTTGGTTATATGCTGTAAATATTTTAATAGCTGGAATATACTAATAATCATTTCCAGCTGTTGCTGGAGTGAATAATACAGATCCACATAGAAAATTGGAACTGTCAAGTGCTCAGATACATATTTGAGATTATGCTTGTCAATTTGTCAACAAATTGTTAAGAGCACATGTTTCCTTGAAATGTAGTCAATGGCAAACTGAAGTTTATTATTTTGCAGTAGCGAATTACAAAGGCTCCTTAACAGAATTCTATATGTAATAAATGTATACATTATAAGTTTTATTAAAATAAATAAATGAATAAAATATCATTACTTTCGAATTTGAATCTAGAAAATTTGAGCATGTAAGAACATTGTTGAATAACTACAAAATACTCAAAATTAACAATAAATCACAAATACAATTCAAGTACTTACTTCTAGTTTTATATGTGCCTGCTTACAAATAGCTATGGAACTTCCTAAATTGGCATAATCCTTATGTTTTGCCAAGAAAGCGTTCCTACATATCAAAATCTCTCTTAACCATTTAAGAATATCAGTATAGTTCATAATTTGATGCTGTATCAATTTCTGAGAAATAGAAAACATCACTTGTGAACTAACATCCCAAAATGTATTTATAGGTGCTTCAGGATTCCAAACTTCAATTTTCTCCGGATGATGGAGAACCAACAATGCTTCCATTGCTTCTTGAGCTACCTCTGGCATAGTGGTTTGATGGACAAGGGAAACTAGACCATTTATAAGTTCTAATGTAGAACTTTGAATTTCGTGACCAGCTTTGCCTTGATTATTCAACATTAACATGGGATCTGCATGGACCAGCCTTACCATGTAAAGAAGTAAATGTACTTCTTCAGCTCTATCTTTAAACTTTCCTTGACAATCTTTACCTTTTAAAGTAATTTGTATCATTCTCAATGGTGTATGGGCAATATAACCTTGTGAAACTTTGTTAAGGGTGTCTGTAAACATTGCTCTTAATTCGGATGCTTTATTATAAATCAAGTCTATTTGGGGCCACCAGTGCAATCTCGGTTGAGTAACAATTTTATAGAGCGATCGTACCAAGACAAAATGAAATGTTGGAGGTGAGTTTAAATTTAGACAAACTTTTAAAGCTTCATTGTTATGTGGTTTTATTCTAAATATTGACACAAAACAGTCTATCATTAAATCCATGTCTTGATATAGATAGTTTTGTCCTCTCGAAAACGGTTTTTGAGGATTGAATAAAAGACTCTGAAAAAAAAATATTTTGTCAGAGATATTATGTTATAGCCCTTTTACAGAGATTCTAGAACAACTGCGATGTATAACAAAATATACATTTTTGGAGAGATTAGAAGTTCAGCTTTCACATTAAATTGAAACATTAGGGTACTCCATTAACAATATACTTTTTATTTCAACCCCATAATATAGGACATTAATAAATATCCATTTATTGGGAAAAAGGAAATGATTCAATGACAACCACACCATTACTAAATGTTTTCATAATGAACCTCCACTTTCACTACGCAGAGAATTTTAAGGTGAAAAATATACAGTTAATCTGGCGGTAAGAGGTAATTCGTTACTAGATAAAATTGTACAGTTAACCACCATGTCCTTAACTCATCATTACTGGGATAAAAAGAAAGCTCCTCTATTAGTGGAAAGTTTTATCAATTTCTCAAATAGCTTTAATGATAGTCACCAGATGGAACAAACGAAATATCAAAAGTTAAATTATGAAGATGTTTTAACTCCCTTTAAATGCCATCTAAGTAAAACTTATGCAACAGACTTTATGACTAGAGTAGATCACCTTCATCATGTACAAAACCATTGGATAAATTACCAGAAATTATATACAGATGGTTCAAAAATGAATGGTAAAGTGGGATATGCTATATACTACCCCCAAAAAAACATAACAATAAATAGCAGACTACCTGATAATATGACAATCTTTACAGCCCAACTTATAGCAGTTAAAGAAACCTTTGAAATATGTATTAAACAACAAGAAATAAACTACATTATATTTACAGACTGCCAAAGCATTATACAAAAACTGAAATATAATACACACAATAGTAGAGAAAACAACATCTTCAGCGAAATCACTTAATTAAACAGCGAAGCAGTAAAAGCAGGAAAAAACATAATTTTGTGCTGGATAAAAGCCCATATCGGTATCAAAAACAATGAAATAGTGGACGATTTGGCAAAAAAGGCTACAGAGAAGGATCAAGTTGTACAAAAATATCAACTTTCAAAGGGTGACATACTATCCATAATGAAATCACTCAAATGGACGAAATGGCAAGAACTTTATAACATTTCAGACAAAGGCAAATATTATAAAAATATTCAACCCACATTACCCCATAATCCATGGTTTAATCAACTGCATAATAGAGGTTTCATCAGAACTCTATGTAGAATAAGAAGTAATCACGCCATGACTTCAGTGTATTCAAGAAAAATAGGTCTGGTAAATAATGATGAATGTATATGCGGTGAGGTAGCTCTTATGTATGCTCTTAGAATGTCCGCTTAACTTCCTACCAACTTATTGCTACTTTTAGAGTCCAAGAATATAGATGTATTTAAGATTTTGTATAGCCATATAAACTGTATCAATATAAAGCTCTGACAAAAAAAAATATATATATAAAAATAAAATGAAAAAAACATATATATATAACAATAAAGTTAAAAAAAAAACAAATAAATAAAAGAAAAAAAACAGCTAATAAAATATCCATGAAAATAAAAAAAAATAAAAACAAGAGCTAAAAGTTAATAATTATGAAAGAACTAACCACTGAGAGAGGAATATGTAATCTAATCTAAAATACAATGTAATTACTAACCCTAATTCTGTCAGGAGAGAACTTATAACAAATTGACTGACCAGTTGGTTGTGAAAACCAGTGCCAATAAGACTTAATCACACACACGCAGTGAAAATAGGTTATGAACTTCTGTGACTGTCGGTACAGCAATATGTTTTACAATAGTAGCCATATATATATTATATGTGTACGAGATTTCAGCATTTGAATACAACAAAAAGTAACACTAATCTATCATTTAATAAAGTATAGTTCTGTTACCTTCAAGTCGTTCAATATACTTTGAACAAGTACAAAAGTGACATTATTGGAATCCAGGATTCTAATATAAGTAGACACTTTACAAAGTTTCACACATGTGACAGCTGCAGCTTCTGTGAACTGTTTGCTATTACCATGAGGTCCAAGACATCGTTTGATGTTATCAATAAAAACTTTCTTTTTACTATGTCGTGGTGAACATGGAGCTCCACTGTCGGCATTAATGATTTCTTCAAGAACTTTCTAAAAATGAAAAATAACAGTAAATTGAGAATACAAGCAAGGTTACACTTTTATATTAGTATATCAAATAATATTGAAAAGCAGATATTTTCCAAAAAATATCAATTATAATATATGAAAAAAAAGAAGTATCCTAGGATGGGAAGTTTTTTTGTTAATTTTGGACTATAAGCTAATTTTTTATTAATCTTGTGAGTTAAAATATCCAGAACTGAGATTTTTGTACAGGAAAAGAAGAAAAATTCGGCTGCATAAATTGGTATTTACACCTGCAGTAGAATGAAATGCACTTACTGGGGCAAGTATCAGCAGCATCATTTGTAAAGACCACACTGATGACCTTCCTTTTTTATTATCTCCGATACCATCCAAAATATCAAAAAGCTGTTCAGCACACTTGGTCATGTCTTCACTTGGATTCTTTTGTACCTCAGCAAATTCATATGGATAGGTATCCATCCAATTCCATATAGCCTTTTCCAAGGAAATTACCAACACAAGATGAGCCGACTTTTTTAACAGACGAAATTTCGATATGGCTTCCAATAACAGCTTTGTTAGTCGCCCTACGTCTACATTTATATATTGGATCAACTCTATATCACTGTAATCTGGGTTTTCATCAGGGCATGAAGCAAGTTCTTGAAGCTTGGATGAGATTCGGTTAAACACAGCATAAAAAAAATTTACGCTCAAAGCAAATAATACTTTGCTCGCCAATTGTTTTATTGCGTGGACGTTATCACCGGGCATGTCTACAATAAAATTATAAACCAATGAATAAGAAAATATGATAAATTGTATTCAGTGATGGTTACTACCCAAAAAAAATAAGTTCGAGAATTTGAAATAAACAATTTTAATACATTTGAAAAACCTAGGAAATTCAATAGTTGCTGTTGATGAGTTTGAAAAAAGAATTATACATTCAAGAAAAAGTTAGCCAAATTGAATTTGAAATAACAGTTTCTTTCCTTGCTTGTTTGCATGTGATTAGAGAAAATATAATGGTAATACAAATTAAAAAAAAAACATAACATATATCCCTTACTTATTCTAGTATAGACACTAGTATTTTTTAAATAATTACCTACTAAGATTTTCTGTGTTACAAAGTAATATAAAAGCTAATATTAATTATTACTACTATTTCCTAATCTATTATTCATAGTTTATTTAACTAAATCATTTTGTATTTTCAATCATAACAAAAAACATTCTCAAGCTAGCGTCCCACAGCACATGGAGTGGTCTCAGGCCAAGCTTGTTTATCCATTTGCTGTAGGTTCGGTAGGCATTGTAGAGTTGTCATGGTTTTTTCATATCCTAAATGTATGAATTATGTGTAGTTCAGGCTGTATAAAATTTGAAATAGTGCCCACCATTAATGTCTGCCAAACTCATATGAGCTGTTTCACTTAATCTGAAAGGTGATTTATTACAGGAATAGGATGTTCATAAGCAACAGCATATGCAGACATATATCTGTGTAATTCTAGATATTTTTTGATCTGAACAAACTTTATTTAGAAGATATACATGTATTTTAATAAAACTACCTCATCATTAAATATTTTAAAAGATGTATGTATATCATATATTCTTACAGTAATAGTCACAATTCAACATACACATTTCTCATTACTCTCTGGAATAATTTCATAAATAATTTTATTCCATGTGAATTTCTAACTGTATAATATATATTCATATCCTAAGTACTCTGGTAGACATAAGCCAAGATAGTTGTACATTATACTAAGTACTAATTTTATTTAAATTTCTAGAAATTTCAATGAAAAACTAAATCTTACCTTTACCCACTAAAAAAGCACATATTTCTTTTAATAAGCATTTCAAATTGTTGTTTTCCTCCATCGTTAACGTTATTGAGTCTTTTGGTTGGATACTGAAACATTTTTCCAATGTTTCCAATACAATTATCAAACTATCGTAATAATTTTTTTCCAATTCAGGACCATGTTGCCTGGATGCCCCACCTGTACCAGTCAGATACTGAAAAAAGTAAATCCCCATTCCATTCAAAGAAGTGAAGTAATAAAAATTTGAGACAATTTTCAATATATGAATTCTTACTTCAATAGTTGAACTTTCAACATAAGCTCAGTAACTTTCACATACTTACATTTGTATATGGGAGCATTTTCATGAATATACTCAGTAAAACTTGATTTTTAGCTACTCCAAATTAATATTTACATTTGTTGCATTTAAAACTTAAAAAGATATCCAACTATTGATGTATTCAAACAATATATTTTAAACAAACATTGATTTTCACCTTCATGCAATAGAAAGAATCAAAACAAACAAATAAACTCCCTACTAATGCAGGGAAAAATATGTTGTCCATTCATAAAATATATGAAAAAGGCTTCAAACTTTTTTGAGATTATTTATACCCACATTGTGATATATTTAATCTTTATAATGGTTTGTTTAGTACCAATTTAAATGTTATTCAGATATTGAAAATGTACAGATAAATAAAACATGCACATTCGAAAATGCATTAAA
The DNA here is from genome assembly GCA_910591675.1 of Galerucella calmariensis. Taxonomy (NCBI): domain Eukaryota; kingdom Metazoa; phylum Arthropoda; class Insecta; order Coleoptera; family Chrysomelidae; genus Galerucella; species Galerucella calmariensis. The sequence goes on along the minus strand of CAJUYG010000928.1, from coordinate 16,754 downwards.
AACTTGCATTCATACCAATTCATGAATCCTTTTGAGGACTTTGACAAAACCATCCAATACTAGTGCAAAACGATATTTCGATATTTGTATAATACAATTTTTATTTTGTTCTTCATTAATACTAGAATGGGTAGTTTGAGGACCAATTCGACAAGGTAACTGAAATAAAAATACAAAATTTAAAATTTGTATGTATGAAAGGTATCATGTAAATATTGATTAGAAGGTGGGCAGCATAATAACTTTTTAAGATTTCAAGTTATACATCTTTTCTAAACACCAACCTGTTCCTCAAACCTGACAATCAAAGTATTAGCCCATTCTCCAGGCTTTTGTGTTGCCATTTTCTGGAAAATGGTTTAGTTTCACATTATTACGGGGTCTTTATTCGGTATGACATTTAGATAGGTAAAGGTAAATTGGAATTGGATTGGTGGTACAATCTGACAATAGTGACAGATCGACACCAACTTAGCGAACAATATTCATCCGGACAACAGAAAATCCCTAGGATTTATTCTTATTCTTTAACCTATGTTGCCAAAACTATCGAACTTTAACGGAATGATTACCTTTTCGAAAAAATACTATCCAGTTTATTATAATAATCTGCAAAATTCTAACATTTCACTCAGATAAATTAGTGGTTTTTATTTGTCGAATAATTTCGGAAACATAGGTACCTAGTAGGTTAGGTACTGCTATCATTCTTACAAGACACTTGAAAACTTTCCGTTAGAGTTAGAGGTGCCATTTGGGAAAATTAATCATTGATGTAATAATCATTGAAAATGAAAGTAGGTAATGAGAATATCCGCATTGGAAAATTCATCAGATACTTTTGGTTCGTAATGACAATTTCACAGGCATTATAGGTGGTATGGCTAATATTTAAGTTTCTGCTTGAATAATAGGACCTACAAGGTAAAAAGCTGTCAATTTCGTTATATATTTTTTCCCTATATATAGGTACTAACTATAATTTAGACCGTTAATTATAATTATTGTAATTGAACATAATGAATTTATCATCTAGGTAGGTGTATGCCAATGGATTGTCCCACAATATAGTTTTAAAAACGAATATTTAGTTTATATTCCAGAGAGAAAGGGCTGGGAAGCAGGGCCTCCTATAACAGCGAATCTCAACTGGTACACTGGTCACTGATGGCTCTAAAACATACTCTAGACTCTCGTGTAGGAGCCGGAATATACGGGGTACAAGAGAAGATCACGATCTCTATCACTCTATCTAAGCCTGGGGAAACATGCTACTGTCTTTCAGGCAGAGGTAATGGCGGTGCAATGCTTTGCAAAAGAGTTGATGAGACGGGAGGTGGATAGCCAAAGAATCGTCATCTACTCCAAGCAGCACTAAAGGCGATACGCTCATATATCGGATAACATCAAATCTGGCGTGGGAGTGTCGTAAGGCCCTCAACAGACTAGGTAGTCATAATAGAGTGACCCTAGCCTGGGTACCAGGTCACCAAAGAATAAAAGGCAATCAAAAGGCCGATGAATTAGCCAAGCAGTTAGCAACGGAGGTCGACAGGGCCAGAACCTTCCTGTGGAATTGCTAAATGCCTAAGTAAAGAGAGCATCCACAAATGGATAAACAACCGGGCGTTGCGCTGGTGGTATGAAACCCCAGGACAAAGGCACGCTAAAGCCCTTAGTCCAAACTGTCACACGACCTACTATGTCAAAGTCGGGAAACAACGAGGATGATGGCGGGAATGCTGACCGGACCTTGTAGGATGATTAAACTTATGCACACAATTGGCCTAGCAGATGACAGCCTATGAAGGTTCTGCCAGGAAGAAGACGAAACCTCGGAGCACATACTCTGTGAAGGCCTAGCAAGGGTGCGGTTTCACTTACTTGGAGAAGAAAAACCGAGGGCAGCGAGAGCTACGCAAGGGGGGCGGTATCCATGCTAATAAGTCTAATAAAAAGAAGGAAGCTAGATATCAAGCTCTAAATATAGGGAGGACCACAATAGATCTGCAAAAGTCGCAGTGGGATAGGACAAAGAGCAACTCCAATTGTAATATAATTTAATGTAGTTAGGTATACAGGGTGGGGCAATCTTCTGACATCGGAGGATTTCATTGTTGTGGTGGGAGATAGAACTTCATAGTTTTTTGTGAGCTAATACAGTTACTGAGGGCACATTTTGAAAATACTTTCGATTCTACAGGGTGTTCCATGCCTTAGAAATGTTAAAATTCACAAGATGTTGCATGAAAAAATTTAATACCATTTAATTTCTGTATGTAAAATACTTGTTTTTGACCATTATCTTAAAATATCTACGATTTTCCATTAACTAATGCCCTATGTTTACTACATCGTTTGAAAGTTTATTAATTGTACTAACAAATTGTAAAAAGACTTATAGGGTGATTCATTTCAAAATTTTGAGATATTGCTTGATTTGCGTTTTGTTTCACCCTGTATTAAAGAAGCCACCAATGAAAAAAGTAATTAATACTGAGCACAGCCAATGATGTGTGTATGACATTTGAACACAAAGACCTGTTGATTTATTTTAATCTACTGATCTGCAGAGTGTTAAAGAGGAGGTCTTTTTTGCTAATAATTGTCCATATCTTTGTAAAACACCCTTATAATATATTAGAGTGCTATATTTTTGTAACGCTCTCGGTGAGATCTTTTCGATTCTTAAACAAAATATACTACGTTCCTTAAAAAAAATGTAAGTTTGTGCTGCTGCGTGGTTTTGGAACACCCTGTAGAATCGAAAGTATTTTCAAAATGTGCTCTCAGTAACTGTATTACCTCACACAAAAATATAAAGTTCTATCTATCACCACAACGATGTAATCCTCCGATGTCAGAAGATTGCCCCACCCTGTATATAGAGGTATAAGTGTAACTAATGTTAATGTGATGACCTTGAATTGTATTACAAATTTTATGCAGGCTAATTTTTTTAATCCACTATATTAATTTGAATTACATTTGATTACGCATGACATTGGGCGGCTTTTTCCTTCAAAGGGATTTAAAATATGGGTCATCACATTAACAATAGATAATTATGCACTGGTATTAATTGTATATTTATTTGAAGATATGAGCATTTTAGCATTAGGTACTTATATTTTTCAAATCCAAAATTTTTATATTTAATTCTGGGCTCACATAATTAATTTATTTAATTATTTTTAGGTCGTTCTCCTTAATAGGTACATCATTTCAAGTTTTGCATCTTTGTTGTTTTGCATTAACGATATTAGCATCTCCATAAAATTTATAATCTGGCAATGTTGTTTGCAGTTGACCTTGTTAAATGTATGAGTGGTTTAATTTTTCATTCATCAATTTATCGCAGTAAAGATACATTAACGAGAAAAATAAACCTACAAAATTATATACCTATGTTAAAAAGGGATGCTAATGCCCAAAGAACGATCCCGATCATCTTATGCAAATATATAATAAATATAGGGTTTTATGATTTCATAGAAAACATTAGCATCTCCAGATACCGTGAACTTTAAATTTTCATATAAACGGTTATGTATTCTTTGAAGTGTATTAATCTTACTTGACTTTTCTATTTATAAAGTTTTTCCTACGTAACGTCCTGCCACGCAAATGCAACCTTTTATTAACCAGACCAAAGAATAGGTAAACGATAGGCAAAATAAATATTATTTCTCTATGAAGTAAACCAACTGACAGTCTGTTGGTGTAGATATTCCATAGGGAAATAATATTATTATTTGACCAGGCGCAAGTAAGTGGCAGAGCATGTGTCAATTTTTAAAATAACTACCTACTGAAAAATCAAATTAAAAAAATGCAAATTTTTGTCTCTCATCTCGATTGCATATTTTAAATATAACTCATCGTCGGGGCCGTATTCAGGGTTTGCACGTAAGACATAGATAAATAATTAGACGTATGGTATGTTCTGATAGGTAGGTACCTATATAAAGTTATCAATTTATAAAGTAAATTTTTTTGAAGGTTCAATCCGCGCTAAATACTTTAAAATAATGTTTATCACATTGAAACGTAGTTATCTCAATGTGCAACAATGGACGAGTTCTATACAAGGGAATTGCTGCCAACATAACGAACAGAAAAATACTGAAAAGGTTAGTCGCATAAGGAAGTGGTTTTTCTGATCCTTTTACCACCCATGTTGTACCCAAATAGTTTAGAGGTCTTTTTAATTTGGGGTATTTTGCATCTTACAGTTGACGAAAAACTAATGCTATGAACTAATGTCAGCTGTCAACACATATTTGTTTTTGCTTTGCTTTTGGCTTTATTTATGTGACATTTTAACCTTAATTTTCCCGCGCTGTTATTCTATGGTTATTCTGTCGAAAAACATATGTTTTGACGCCAAGTGTGATTGCCATATATATATAAATATTGTTCTATGGTGATTGCATTGTAAATAACCTAAGAGTTTATTTTTATTGTGGTTGAGCAAGCTTTTTTATTTTTTCGAACAGGATAATCTGCTATATATTTTTCTGATATTTTTTTGAAGAGATGTTTCTGTCATTGTCCTCAATTTTTGATTATTTATCTGCTTCTCCAAACAGCAGATGCATTGAAGAAGGTGAATCTGTTCTGGAAGCGAACCATGTTATTATGTGTGGTCAGAGAAAAAGTGGGCAAAAAATGGATGATCAGATCCTACTGTTTGCAAACTAGTGCAGTGAAAAGTGATCCCCATGAAATCAATGCAAAAGAATTGACAGTACTCCGAAACTTTATAGTAGGCACTTGATGTCAACAATCTTGTTATCTCTCACCTAAAATGCATTTTGTTATTTATTTTCCTAATGTTTAATGGCAAATGATTAAATAATCTTTTACTATCATATATAATAGATTTTTTTGTTAGAGAGGAGGTGGGAATAGGTAAGGAGACTGTATGAGAAGCACGACTATTGTAAGCACGAGCTGAACAGATTTCCAATATCTGTTTATAAACAACTTGTATTTATTATTCATCATGATTTACCATGAATACTATAAATATATTAATTAATAAATTAATTCTTATCTCTGAAATATTTAAGGATATATAAACTATTGATTAGCAACAACAATTTTTCAGAAAAATTATTTCAAGATGCATCAAGTCAGGAAAATAGTTATTATTTCTCAAAATATTGTGACATTTCCTGTATACAATAAAAATACTTATGAAATTTCTGTGTATTATTTAATTTATAAATATTTGCAACAATTTTTCTTCATAGCATAATCATTAGTGGAAAAACAAATCTTCTCTCAAAATAGGACTACCCAAATTAACAATACCACAAATAATTGTGAATATATCATCAACAATTGGTACCAAATGCAAAGGAAAAGTATTCCTGAAAATTCTGAAAACCTTTATCCTCACATTCAACAAATGGTAACTCCTGTTGTTGGAGCACCAGTAGTGTTTTAGCTCCATCAAAGTCACTAAATGAGTTTGATATCATGTCATCCTTGGAGGTGTAAGGTAGTTGATTAACCTAAAATTTGAAATGACCAATAGTTAGTAAGTATAGTTATTTAGTTTTGAATTCAATAAAAATAACCAGCAAGAGAACTTGCCTGTCTTCTTTCAGTAAGTTTTTCATATCTTCTCTTTTTCTCTTCTATCTTCAGACTTTTTGATTTTGTTATAACAGTGGACACAGGTAAGTTTTTACTTGGTACAGCAGTCTTTTTCAGGTGCTGTTTCTGATAGCCCCCTGAAAAATTGTTAGATAATTATTTCAACCACATTTAATATAAAAAGCAAAATACTGACAATTACTAGGAGTTATGAAATCGTCCTCGACAAAATGTTTAGAGCAAACTCTCATATTTTTGGTAACTCTCTTTCCTATTTTCAATTTGATCTCCCACAGTTTCTTTCTATCAACCATAGTCATCATTCCGGATTCTCCAATACTCTCGACTCTCTGACCCTCATTTGGAAAATGATGAAAGGTCAAATCGGGTTTTTTTTATACAGAGAGTTACATCCAGGTACACAATTTCCTCTGCTGGTCATTTTCACTTTTAACAAACTATTTATCACTATCAAACAACTATAATCCTCACACAAATGCACACTTGGACTTCATTGTTCTTATATTTGAATTTTTCAGAATTAACGACTGCATTGATAATGGAGGATCAAACAAGACGAGTGAGAAGCTAGAGCTCCTAGCTCCAAACGTATATTTGCGACGTCTGGACTGGCAACAGCGCACCAAACTGTCCGTTTATCGTGGTCGCCTTATGGCGCGACCAGTCTCATATACGGGGGGAAGTTGAAATATAGTCTTAGAATTTGGTTGGAAGAGAACTGAAATAAACCTAATAATATATATATTCTTTGATATTCCACATTCAAAATTCGCTGACAAACGTTACGAGGGTCGAAAAAATTGAATATTAAGAAATTTAAAAAAATTACAACTTTCTTTTTATTACTGCAAAGCCATATATCGATGTCCCTCGTTTAAATTTCGCACAGAGGATGATAATGTAATAGCCTTTCATATTTCATGTTCAAAATTCGCTGACAAACGTTACGAGGGTTGAAAAAATTGAATATTAAGAAATTTAAAAAAAAATAACAACTTTCTTTTCATTACTGCCAAGCCATATATCGATGTCCCTCGTTTAAATTTCGCACAGAGGTTGATAATGTAATAGTATTTTATATTCCATATCCAAAAATCGCTGACAAACGTTACGAGGTTCGAAAAAATTGAATAATAGGCATTTTTGCAAAAAATTACAACTTTCTTTTTATTACTGCAAAGCCATATATCGATGTCCCTCGTTTAAATTTCGCACA
>CAJUYG010000927.1:75167-110371 GCA_910591675.1 Galerucella calmariensis | reverse complement strand
TGTTGATGAATATCCCTCCCAATTAGGCCTAGAGAATATTTTTTTAACTACTAACATGAGAACACCTTATTATTCATCTTATGTGTGTAATGAGAAGTGGCTCATTTTTAAGCTAATCTTAAAATAATACACGGTGAACTGAGGGGAATGAACATAAGTGTCGACTTGACATTGACAGATAAACTAATTGATTCACGCATGTGCACACAAATTTGCGATCGCGAAAACTACTTTCTTTCGCCTCTTGTTAGATGGTGTACTCTGTAGTCTGTATCACAATCACCCGACATGTTTTCATGACGTCAGGCTAACTTTGGTACCCTTTTTGAACGAAGGTGTTGAGAATAGATCGCCTGACCTTTTTTATGATTGGGTAATGATAAATTTTCATATGAAAGAAATCTATTTATAAAAAATTCATTCTTTCATAGGACTATGTTATAGTTATTTATGATATGAGTGTTAAAAGTGAGGTTTTATTTTGTGAGTGAAAACGTTTGTGAAATGAGCGGAGCGAATTGAACAATTTCACGAACAAAATAAAATCACTTTTAACACAAATACCATACAATGTTTTTTGTACAACTTCCCTATTTTGATAATGAAACGAGCGAATTTGCAATGACAATAAATTCAAAATGCATTTTAGTATTCAAATAATCAAAAGATTGTTGTGAATGGCAGACGTTGCCAACGTTATGATTACTAACAAATGAATTTTTCTCATCTGATTTCATCATAAGAAAATGGAGTGCTAAAAATATTTTTAACACTAGTGTTAAAAGTATTTTTAACACGCTGCTATGTAAACAATCGTTTTTAACATTGTTTGCTATCATTAAAAGTGTCACTTTTAATGACAGTTGTACAAAAAAAATTTTATGAAGGATTAATTTAATAGATTATCACAGTTTCCTCTAAAATTGTCATATTTAGTAAAAAGCGTTACCGATAGATATCAAATAATAGTTTTATACTATTAACGCCTTACAAAAGCTTTAAAAATTTTAGGTTTTTGAAAAAAACTGTAAATGTATATAGTTCTCACACCTAAAATAGTATAAAAGCTGCTGGACATAACAATATAAATGAATTTCTAAATGAATCAACAATTTAGTAGAGATTGTATTTAAGAAAAATAGAATATACTATCATTGTACATCAAATATACCATGTTTCTTCATCATATGAGTTCTTAATCCTTTTTTCATGACATACATTTTATTTTCACAAATTGTACAAGGATGATACTTGGCTTGACCTAAATGTTTGTCTGAGATATGCCGAGTTAATGTCGTTTTGTTCAAATAGGCAGCTCCACATTTACTACAAACAAAACTCTTTTCCCTGTTAAATGTGTGCTTCCTAATAAAATGTTTGTCTCGAGAGGATTTTAAATTAAAACGTAAATTACAACTAGGGCAAGGGAAATTTTTAACATCACTATGTTTAAGAAGTGTATGAGTGTAAAGAGTAGCTCGCGCTCTGAAACTATCACCACATACTTCACAAATGAAACCTCTGACATCTTCATGAGTTTTTTTATGCACACTCAATGTGTGTCTATGCTTGAAAGCTTTACCACACACTTTACAACCATAGCGTCTTTCTTCTGAATGCATAAGTTGGTGATCTTGTAGATAATTTTTCTTTAAAAATGCTGCTCCACACTGATCACATATATGAGTTTTATGTATTTCTTCATGTGCCTTTACCTCTTCCTTGGTTTCAAATTTGGCAGAACATATTCTGCACACCAGCTTGTTTCTTTTGAGTAGCTGTCTAGGAGAAACATATTCAACTGGATTTAAATAACCTGTAGGGATTGTTAATTGGATTGCTTCTGTATACTTTGGAAAATCATCTTCTCCCAATACAATATTATGTCTAAACTGTTTATGGTGTCGAAATCCCATTTTATATAAAAAAGAATCCCCACATTCACACATATACTTCACTGAATTTATATATCTGTATTCACCATTACTTGAAATCTTCTCTGGAAGTGAAAAATTTTGAACTACTTCCGAATTTAGGTACTTCTGATCTTCTGAATCTCTGGGATTCAAATTATTTATATTTTCTTTAGGGTAAAATTCATTCTTACAGTTGTATTCACTATTAGAAGAAACACTTTCTACTTGCATTAAATTTTTGTGCTTTTTCATGTCAGTTAACTCAGGTGATATAATAGTAATAGAATTGTTGGTTTCATTATAATAGTCTTTATTATCATCATCCTCATCTGCTTCCTCAAAATGTTCTTCTTGTAGAACTATTTCTTCAGCAATATGATCCTCAAACACTTCCTGTTTACACAACTGTTTTTTAAGATAGGTTTCTGTTTCTTGAAATATTGATATTAAATTGTTGAAATTAATTATAGCTGATCTGCAAGATATACAAATATTTTTAGGCAAACGATCGTCTTCTTCAACCTGAAACAGAAAACTTTATTACTTTTCAACTAAAAATTTAGAAAACTCGCACTGTACCTAATGAAATTATTTTCTAATAATAATTATTATACTTTTGCATTAGAAGGATTTGTAGCCAAGCTATAATATGTATTAAAAATAATATTTACCTCACAAGATGTTATATTCCTGAATACTTTGGCTAAACTCAAATCTTCGTAATAGATGTTAAAAAAAGAATCCATGTCACAATCCATTCGAAGACAAATTCTACATTTGTCTAAATCATTGGTAGTGTTACTCGACATTGTGAAAATATAAAAATTTATATAATTCAACTAGTTATTAAAAGCACTTTAAACATCAACATGTCAAAATATGTAACAACCTCAAAACCGTCGATTTTGAATTTCTATAACAGATTTTCACAACACCTTAACAGATAAATTGCAATGCAGTAATGTTAATTTATAAAATTACAATAGATACAGGTAAAAATTGAGAATAAGATCAAAAATCAAAATCATGAACTTTCTAACCAAACTTAACATATAAATATGTCAATGTGAGGTAACAAGATAGAGAAGGAAGTGAAGGAACTGCTGCTAGCCATCTATAGGAATGTGTTGTACTTGTAAGTATTTAAGCAGGCAGTAGGAGTAGGTTGCTTTACCTCCATGGTTGCTATTAATAAAAATGCACGCATTTAGTTGCAAGATAGATTATTTCCTTATGAAAAATAATTATACTAAAAAAGCGAACGAAGCAAAAAAGTCGGTTTTTAAAATAACACTAAATGGAAAAAGCCTCCATTAAAGCAAAAATTTATCTGGAAAACTGTTGTATAATTCCAAAACAGGTCAAAATCCAAAAAATAATATCCAGTCAATTTTTTTTTTTTTTGAGTAGTTGAGTGGCTTTGGCAGAGACCAATTAGCCAGATTAATTTGCCGAGTTATTTAACAAAGTTATCTTGTAAACAATTTTGTTAGTGCGTTAAAGAAAAAATATGTGTATATGTTGTTAGTATTTGTGCATCTATTTATTTATATCATTTATTTCTTTTTTTTTATTTTTTTTTATTTTTTTCATTTTTTATATATATATTTTTTTAATTCTATTTTTTCGTCGACGCACTTACAAGATGTTTAGTCGCAGAATTGCTTAAGCCCGCTTTACAGTTTGCAATTTTTCATGCAACTTGCAATATTCTTGATCGAAGGCATGCGCAGATGAGAATAATTTGACAAGTCTCTTGCCATTTTAAGTTCTTGTCCCAAATCGATCTTGTTCGATTTGTATTGCAGCTTGCATGCAATTCTGGGGAAAAGTTGGTAATTTCTTTGTTACCAACAAAATGAAATTTGTCTGTTTTCTTTCAAACGCAACATAAACAGGTATACATCAATAATTTGAATGCAAAGTTAGTATATCAACAATTACAACATCATTATGACACACTAACCTAACCTCATAAACAAGCTTCAATTTTTTTGTTAGTATCCACATTGAAAATTGCATATTGCAATAACTGTGAGATGTAAAACGATTATCAATAGTTGCAAGCAAGCCCTTGCAAGGTCAAAGTGTTGCTGCAATGCATTGCAAGAAGAATTGCGAACTGTAAAGCGGACTTTACAAATTTTTTGTGTTAGTAGGGTTTTACAGTTTCATTTTGCACCTTTTCAGGTGATTATAAAGAGAATATAGAACATTTTTGTTGTTAAATATGATTTGATTTACACATATAGGTAGTTTAACTTCAAGATTTATTAGTTCCTCGTAAAAGGTGTTTATATTTGCTTGTTGTTCTGAGCCAGTCAATTTAAAACAGGTTTAACCATAGATAACACATGGTTCAACCAGGCTCAACATCAAACTGTTCTTTCTGACACTTCAGTAACTTATGCATCATGAAAGGTTGGTTAGATTTGATGAAGTGACTGTAAGACTGTAGAAAAAAAATTATTGATTCTCATTATTTAAACTGTTAAACCGTGTTAAGCGTTTTATCTATTAAATATGTCCGAACTACATGTACCTAAGAGAAGAAGGCAGACTCTCTCTCGCCCTCGGACCTGAAATATCATTCACCTAATAAACTAATCGGCTTTGTTAAAAAGCTGAATTAGTTTGGTGAAATCTGAATAGGTGTGAGCCTCAATAGACTCTTGCCAGTCGCAGTGGAGGGCCTTATACAGTAGATCCACTCACCAGTAGTCACCACAAACCTAATCTAACCTTCACGTCAGTAACCATGTTTTTAGCGATCTATGGTGTACTCTGTGGTTATAGTCCAGTAGTCACTTGCGGTTATTCACGTTTTAAAATAAGAGTGGGGGTTATAACCAAGGATGATAGATTGAGAATAGGATGGATTAATCCCATAAGAGCAACGCTAGCCATTTGGGTAACCAGTGACGTCACAGCAACGTTCTTTTGTCGACATCGGTGTTCCATCAATTATATGTTTATCTTCTCTTTCTATGTGCATTAAACAAAGACAGATTTTGAACTGTATTGTTATAAGTGTAACTATTGATAAATGAACAGCTGTTTCTAAGACGAAAATCGTAGCCTAGCCGTTACTTGTTGTTGATAAAGTTGTGTATTTCCTTATTTTTTGCGTTGATTGATTATTATTATTATTATTATTAGTATTATTTATTAGTGAGTTATTTAGTCCATATTTAGTGTTTTTACAGAGACTTAAAAGCCTGCTACTATTCAAGAGATTACTGGATGGTGTGCAGAAATCTGGCAGGAGCAAACTCGGGCTGTAACCCAAAAATCCTAAGCTGGATATACACTGCCATAGTGAGACCAATCATCACTTATGGAGCCATTGCCTGGTGTAGTAGAACTAGCCTATTGAAGACGAGAGAAAACCTCTCCAAAATTCAAATACTAGCCTGTATACCTATGCATTACAGGAGCAATGAGAACATGCCCAACGGCAGCCATGGAAGTGATTCTCAACTTCACCCCTTTACATATGGTTTGACATACAAGAATGAAGGAATTAGTATTGAAACCGTTGCCAACATATATAAAACAATTTCCATGATGGAATATAGTTCTACAATACTATATAATTGTAAAAATCCGCCTAGAAACCATATGAAAGTAGGGGAGACAACCAGTCTTCGAAAAATCTCTAAAATGAGACATCCTGATAACCCACTGCATAATCCATCAAACAGACTCCTTTATAGTAAGACGGGAATAGAACCAATAAATGAGAGATTCAAAAAATTGTTCAGGTCCTTCTCTCTTGAAGAAAAGAATATTGAATTAATTCAACCTCACATTCTAGAGATCCCTGAAAATGGTCATCGTAGAAAACATCCACAGAAAACTCTGTTTGAAGAAATTATCTAGGTACATATCACGGCAATAATATGTCACTTAATATCTTGGTTTTTATTATGAAATTTATATATTTATTTTTTTTAACTTATATAGAAGATGTATAAAGGATCTTGTTTGATGATATTGCATAATGATTTTAGTTTTCTTTGAATATAATAATTTGTATTGTACCTAATCTTAGGAAAATCAATGTATTACTATATATTTTGTAAATTGGCTGAAAGACCTCGGTTGATGGCCTGTTGATGCTTTAGTAGCAATAAAGTATACTTCTCTCTAAGAATATAAAAAATATAAAAATATACCTATTGCTTGTATGAATAGTTTTTGTTTTATTTGCGCATGTTCTTCAACTAAATAAAACATAAAATATCTATCTAGTGTTTATATTATTTCATGTAAAAGTACCAGTTTTGTCCTGTAATAATTGCAGATTAATAAAAATGAGTATAAAATTGAATCAGCCATTTCAAAAACCTCATAGATCACACAATAAGAGTTTTTTTAGGAATCAATAAAAGCTATTTCATGTACCAACAAAGGACTTTTTTACTCTAAATTTAGTACATATTTGAGTTGCAAAAAATTAAAATATTGAATAACCTACACAGTTTATAAATAATAATGAAAGAAACCTGAAAAACTGATCATGACTTTAGCAAGAAATAGGGTAAGTGGAACATAATTTAACATAGTAATCATTTTTTTTATTGCTTATTGAAAATTACACTTAAAAATTAACTTATTAAAATTTCACATGTATTAATTTGTCATGTTATAATAGGTCTGTTCCAACCGCAGTCAGAAACTGTAAGAAACGATCAGAGAATAGTCGACCATCGCAATCAGTGATAGGAATTACGCGAACGTAAACTCGTTGTTTGCCGTGACCAGTTATTCTCTGATCGTTTCTTACAGTTTCTGACTGCGGTTGGAACAGACCTAATATCTATAAGGTGCGTACCTAAACATATTCTCCATCATTCTTATCCGGATTATCTTAAACATTTGCAGTTGGCCAACTAAAAATGCTGTTACATAATGGCTTATGCTTTTCCAGAATACTATCCCCGAACTTGCTTTTAAATCACCCAATTTATTTTTATTATTTAAAGTAAAAGGAATGTCTTTTGACTTACATGATTTATACCCAGAATACGCATATACCTTAAAGAAATGATTAAAAAAAAGATGTTGAAAAAATGTGACTTAAGAGGTTTTACTTATATATTAAATACTTTATTTTTTTTGTTATTAAAAATAAATAAATAACACCACGAATTTCACAGTTTCATAATTCGCGCAAGGCGACGCGCGCATGGGTAACCAGTGACGTCATCAAACTCGGCTGACACTTTTCAGCTTTTAATCAATCCTATTCTCAATCTATCATCCTTGGGTTATAACCACTGCCAGTTACCCACCTCTTAACTATGGTAACTGAAGTTATTACTGGTATTGGTATTTACCATTTGTTGCAAAAATTGAACGGTCAGAGAGTTAAAGTGATGCCAAACACGTATACGTATTGACCCGACGTAACGTATTAAATTGCAGAAGCGTTGACGTAGAAACTGTTGCATCAAACGAGTTAAAGTTGGAGGTGAAACGCAAACGTATCGCGTATACCTCCTTTCCGCTTTATACCGCCGCTATTTGCTAATACTTAACCTGTAATTTGTAAACAGATTTATTATTAAAAAAGAATCCAAAGCCAAAAATAACACAACCTAATTTTTGTAAACACCCACACCACTAAAAATTAGGTTAGTAAATTAATTTAGCAGAGAAATCGGGTTCTTTCGGATCACATTCGGTGAAATTCGTGTCGATACGAATAAGTTCAAGGCGAACGTACGAACACGCTACGATACGTGCGACGTATCTAACAGGGCAGCAAAATTTGTAACTGCGCATGCTTAGATGTCAAACGATACGTTTACGTTCTTGCATTTGGTACAACTTTAACTCTCTAACTTTTTATGACCAGTCAATCGCTAAAAAAAACTTTATGTGTCTAACTTCTTTCAGGTTTAACACACCAAAGGGCGTTTAACTATTTTAAATCAGTTTAGATAAACGGGTTTAGTACTTTAAACGCTAAATATGGCCATAATAAGTTTAAAAATTTCAGAACACCACCGTGTGTATGTTTGATTTAAAATATTTTTTATTAACATAATGTACATTTACAGAAATTAAGGAACAAAATTAAATAAATACATATTTTAATCCATACAGTAACAAATTTCCATTTTTGTAGCTCTAATACGCAATAGTATCTTCTTTTATACTTGCATCAACCAATCATTTTCAATATATTATAACATATATCTTGTAGATATTTACTGATAGATATAAATTATAATTCTCCTTTACACTGATTTGGAATCCTGAAAATAGTTTTATTAAAATGGCTGTCTTTGAAAATTTCTAGTATCCACACGATATTTTTTATTTAACAATTTATCTGTAAGTTTCGATTTTTATAACTAATAAAACCAAAGACTATAAATTCAAGAGACAAAATTATTCATCAATAAAATGCATTTTTCTTCAAACACTTTAGTGATATACTACCAAATTATTTGAAATATTTGTTTTGTTATGTATATGGACGATACCAAAAAGGGAATATACAGTGAAATAAGTTGAAAATTCAATCTCGTTTTGTTAATTGAAAAATTCGTTTTCTTTTATTGTTTTATCTGGAATAAAATTATGCACATTTGAAGAAAAAATAGTATACGATATTCGGAGAATAAGGTGTTAGGTGCTTCGCATGGATTGTCTGTCTGACTTGTTTTCCACTGACATCGGACGTCGCAAATAAATTATTCACTCATCAGAATTAACAAGGACGAATATTGTGATTGTTTCCCCCCAACTGTCAAAATTTCTTCGCTGATAATTCAGTTCACATCGTCTCGACTGACAGCACCTAAGTATAGGCAATACTATATACATATTATTATATATGAATAGTTATATCTATTCTAATATACAAAACTCTCCTTTATGTTAAAAACAACTCTCTTAGGTTTCTAAAACATTCTGATTATCATGCATATTCTACTAGGAACGCACATGATTTTGATATCAATAGACACAATTTATCTAGTACTGAAAAATCCCCAGATTATTTGGGTATCAAACTTTACAATCATCTTCCTCGAGAAATTAAAGAAATGAATCTACCCAAGTTCAAATCGTCATTAAAACGCATTTTAATGAAAGGGGCTTACTACAATATTAACGAATACTATGTATCTAGCTTTCTATAACGGCATATTATGCACACCCCAAGTTGTCCTTCGTTCGGTGGTCATTTACTTAAACTATCAGCCTATAGTCTTTTACCTTATGTGTAAATGTTATTTCGGTTAATCTTATTTAATCTTATGAATGAATTTTAATTAATAATTGTAAATGTTATACTTTTTATTATAATGTTTTAATTTTGAATGTCTCAGCTTATGCTGCATACTTGATTTAATGTAAAACTGATGTGTATATCCATCTAAGGATGGCTGCTGTATGCTAATACGAATAAATATTTCAATCTATCCTTGAAAAGTTTCAACTCTGGCTAACCCTTATAATGTAAGCAATTTGGCCTCTTGTTTATTCAGTCTAATGCTAGAGAACCACTGGCTGAAACTTTTCAATTTCAAACTCCATACTGCAATTTTTGCTCTAATTGAAACTGGAAATATTTATCTACCATATTTAGTTTGAATGAATAAATTGTATGATTGCTTGGTAGTTTTTCCATATTAGTAAGTACACTGGTCTTTAATTTATTTTACAGTTATGCTATAAAATTTACATTATATCCATAACAAAACAATTTACATATTTTGAACTGATAAAGCATATATGCAACAGTTTAAAACTTTACAAATATCTGGGAACTTACCTCAAATTTTAAAGTGAGATGTGTCCTGGGTACCAACAATTATTAATTCAATCTTCAATTCTCTCTACTCACACACTATCCCATGTTTCTTCAACATGTGTGCCTTTAAGCCTTTTTTCATGACATACATTTTGGTTTCACATATGGTACATGGGAAATATTTCACCATGCCTAAATGTTTTTCAGTTATATGATGAGTTAAAGTATTTTTGTTTAAATAAGCTGCTCCACATTTACTGCAAACAAAACTTTTTCTCCTATCTGGAGTGTGCTTTCGCAAAAAGTGTTTATTCAAAGTAGATTTTAAATTAAATGTTAGATTACAGCTTGAACAAGGATAGTTTCGTATGTTGCTATGTTTGATTTGAATGTGGGTTCTCATAGTACCTCTAGTTTTAAAACAAGCTCCACATGTTTCACAAACAAAGTTCCTTGTAAATTCATGTGACCTTTTATGGACACTGTAGGTGTATCTATGCTTGAATGTTTTTTGACAAATTTTACACTCATAATGTCTATTTTCAGAATGTATCCGTAGATGATCAACAAGATAGTTTTTCTTTAAGAAAGCTGCTCCACAATGATCACAAATAAATGTTTTATGAATTTTTTCATGCAATTTCACTTCCTCTTTAGTTAAAAATGACTCATCACAAATTCGACACCTCATGTTCTTGTTCCTTATGGTTACTTTAGAAGATACAAATTCTACATTATTTGGAAATCCTATAGGAATTTTAATTTTAATTTTTTCAGAATACTGTTCAAAATCGCCATCTTCCAATAAAATATTATGTTTATACTGCATATGCTGACGAAAACCCATTTTATGTAAAAAACAATCACCACATTGACAAGTGTATTTAAATGAATCCATGGAATTGTATTCATGAGTTCCATTGTTGTCTGCTGCTGGGAGTTTATTTTCAAGATTGGTATTTTCTTCCAAGGTAGGGTTATTTGAATATTCAACAAAATCTTCATTTCCAAAAATGTCTGTTTCTTCCGTAAGGTCATTGTCATTATAATAATCAACTTTAGCTTCTAAATCTATATTACTGTGCAAAGGGTAGAATTCATGTGATGTTAGTCCTTCAACTTCAGCTTCAGCATTAATATTTTCTTTGCATGGATGATTCTTTAACAAATTTTCGGTTTTTTGGAAATCTAACAGCATATTCTTGAAATTCACTATATTTGTTTTGCACAATGTACAGATTATTCTGGGAAAACACTCATATTCTTTGACCTGAAATGAATTTATAGAGTGTAGTAGTACTAATATGGAAATAACAAAAAAATATATAAAGAGAAAAAAAATCTAGTGATTGAGGTCACCACATTTACATAATATGAAAAAATATCACATTGACATAAAACAAACTTTACTTTCAATAATTAACTTATTTTTAATAAATTAGTTCGTAACATACCTGAAATGAGGAAATATTTACAAATATTTGGGCCAAGCTCATATTGTCTTCTAAGCATGTGTCAAAAAAAGAATGCTGTTCTTCAGTTTTTTTAAAGCATATTCTACATTTATTAAACAACCAATTAGTAACAGACATTTTTTCAAGTAACAATTTTAACGAAAAGTGGATAAAATGTAAAACAAAAGTGCTGGGAAAGATTCGAACATTCAAATCCGCGAATAGAGGAGTTCAGTGTTCACGTCAGTTCAGTGACACAGTGACAGAATAATTATTGGCCACCGATATGTTGAGCATTCAGCTAGGAAATCATTTTAAATTGCAAGATATACGTTTCGGGGGTGTATTCATAATTTTAATAAAGATATAGAGATGTTCGCAATGATAAAAAACATGCAAAAATCTCATGTTTTGAAGGGTAGACCTTGACGGCTGTCAATAAAAAAATTGGCGTACGGCGTACGTCATTTCAGAACTTTGTTCGTTTACAAGATTGACAAGATTCAGCTCAAGCCAAATTTCCATTTTTCATAAAATGTTAAAAGGCGAAGCAGATAATTTTCCACTAAGTGCTGCTCTTGTAATGTAATCATCTTAAATTCTTCAAATAGTTCAAATTATTCACTTTCGGCTGCTAGTAGCAGCTCGTAGTGACT
Organism: Galerucella calmariensis; assembly: GCA_910591675.1. Lineage (NCBI taxonomy): Eukaryota > Metazoa > Arthropoda > Insecta > Coleoptera > Chrysomelidae > Galerucella > Galerucella calmariensis. The sequence continues at coordinate 98,574 of CAJUYG010000927.1, read as the reverse complement.
GAATTCCGTTCGTTTATTACCGGGCGTAACGCCTAGTCTTACCTTCCCCTTGCCCCTCAAGCATATACCGAAAAGCAAGGATATTACTAACATCCTTGACCGAAAAGTATGAGCTTCAAGCCACGGACATTAAATATTTGACGTTTGTCCGGTTTGACGTTTATTTAAAGGTTAATATTGTGCCGATTACGATTTAAACCTCACTAAAAATATCTAGATATGCAAAATTATATTAACAACATTATAATTGAACACTGTTCTTCTAACACAGGAAATTCATTGGCATTGACACATGACAAGTGGTTTTGAGGAACCTAAAAAATCGTGTTCGTTTTGCTCAAAAGTCGTGACAACTGAAGCGTCACGCACAAGTGCTTGAAGCCCAAATAAACGAAAGCAACATATTATATCTGTTTATGTCTAGTCTAGTGGTACATGTCATTTGTCATACCGGTGACGTATGACTTATACTACCAACCAAAGCGGACCGAAATCGCTACTAATGTATATGTGTAATCTATGAATGAACATAACCTCCATAGTTGTTTGTATAATATGGAATCGTAATTAAATGAACCGGTGATACAGATTTACTTCAAGTATATTTGTTATAATTTAAAAATGAACAAACATTTTAGTTATAGATTAATATGTATATTGTTAAGTTTAGTTAATATTATTGTAGAAATTGAATGTATCAATGGTCAGCTAATTTATGCTGTAAATTGTGGTGGCGAAGCACATACAGATACATACGGCATTAGGTACGAACGAGATCCTTTGCATGGACGTATTGGTATTGCTTCAGATTATGGCAAACGACTTTTAATTGGGAGAGTTCCACCTAACGATTATATATTATATCAGACTGAGAGGTATCACACAAATACATTCGGATACGATATTCCAGTTAATTCCGATGGAGAATATGTATTGGTGTTGAAATTTTGTGAAGTATACTTCAATGCGCCCGATCAAAAAGTTTTCGATGTAGTGTTAAATGGTGACCATACAATTGTAGCAGATTTGGATATTTTTGAAAAAGTTGGCAGAGGCGTGGCCCATGATGAATATGTACCCTTTAAAATAACAAAAGGTAAATACCATTTTAAATTGAGTAGATTTTAACTTTCAGCTAATCTTTATCAATTTATGTATTGAAATATTTGTGTATTAATTTTAGCTCGTCTCTATGTTAATGGAGAAGAATCAGAAATAAGAGGGGGTCGTATCCGTGTAGAATTTATTAAAGGCTATAAAGATAATCCAAAAATAAATGCCATGTATGTTATGAAAGGTAAATTGGAAGAAATAAACAAACTACCTCCAATTCCAGTTGAACCAAGTCCTCCAGTAGAAGAATCAAAAGAAGAGAGTGAAACTATTCCAAAGTCTAGAAGACCTAGTGGGCCCAAACAACCTGATCCATACACAGCAGATGACTCTTCACTTATGTTACCCATTTTTATTGCAATTGGAGCCTTCATACCATTATTATTCTGTCTGTGTAAATTGTGATTAAATAGTAATGTGATTTTTAGGTAGTGACATGCTACCTATTTAATTTTTTCTATTTAAATTATAGAAATATTTATTGTTAATACCTGGTGTGAATGTGATGTCAACTTTTATTTATGTTTTTTTTCCAACAGTTCAAACAATTGATAATTAAACATTCCCTGTTGATATTTGTATGTTTTTTGAAAATATTTATACCATGTTCCAAGATTTCAATGCAGTCAACAGATACGAATACCCTGCAATTTGGAGCTAGGGTTTAGCATTTATTATAAATTTTGGTTTATAAACAAAATACAGTTTTTTTTTCATACATTATTTGTTTACTTTAAAGATAGTGTGCAGGGATAATCTCGAAGTGGGGTGAAACGGTGAAAGTTTTAATGACACATCATTATTAGTCAGTATAATGATAAAGGCTGCAATTCAGAATCCTAGGGCACAGCACCTGGGAGATTACTGGATAGAAAAGGAACATTTACCTGCAGGTATTCTTCTGGAAATAGGATTAAAGGAGCTACTAGTTTCTGAGACTCTCCTCAGAAACAAAGTAGAAGTAATGGTAAGGCACAATATATATTTCAAGTTTCAGTAAATGTCACCAAAAAAAATACATACATACATGATAAAAGCTGCATTTTAAAATATACAGAAAGTCCCAATAAAGTGTAGCATATCAAAGTTGCTTTTTTTATTGTATCGACTTTCTTGATAGTCAGTAAAAATAAGATTTACTTTCATAAGGATATCCTAAAATTTCTCCGGTAAATAGGACTAAAGGAGCTACTAGTTTCTGAGACTCCTCAGAAACTAAGAAGAAGTAAGGCGGCACAATAGATTTTTTAGGTCTCTGTGAATGCCACTCTAAAATAGATACAAGGCAGTCAAATAGCTATAGCTTTTACATGGGGAGGGTTTTGGTTTTTTTCATCTGATAGGTTTAGAAGGCGCCGCCTGTGGCAAAAAAAATCGAGTGCCACGACCTAAAGCAATTTTTCAAGTTCAAGAAATAATTTTAAGTTTTTTTTTTAATTATTTGTTTGACTTGGCTACATCTAAAAGTATTTTTAAACATCGATTTTCGTTTTGTCCCCTGCTAAAATGGTTATATATATTTTTTAAAGGAGCCGGCACCACCTCAGCCTCTTGGGCTTATTGTGGATTCTCCTAACATTCTGATAACAGCCTATTCAGCCAATCCGTTCCCTGTATTAGCTCATACAGGTTCTTTACTGGTTGGTTGTAGAAGTTTTCTGCAATCATTTGGGGTCTTCCATTTAGTTTTTGCCTCCTGTGGTCCAGCGTCTCACAGTTGCATAATATGTGCAGAGCTGTTTCAGTGTCCTTTTTGCATCTCCTGTATGTGAGGTCTCCGTTATACAGCCCTATTTTGTACAGGTGCTCCTTTGTGGGAAAGTCTCCCGTAAGAAGCCCCGTTATGGTGCGTAGTTTGTTCCTGCTCATTGAGAGCAGTTCTTTTGCTACTTTTTCTGATGGTTCTTTTATAAATTTCTTGCCACAAATGGTTCGGGTCCGTTCATCAGAGTTGACGATCCTGCTCTTGCAAGATCGTCAGCTTTTTCATTGCCAGCGATTCCTTTGTGACCTGGGACCCACTCCAGTGTTACACTGTTCCGAGTCGCCAGTCTTCTAAGTTCTTCGATTCCCATACCAGCCGAGATGTTCTGTATATTAATTTGGGAGCATCTATTTTAAAAAGTGATAGATGATTGAAAATTGAAGCTTTTATTAAAACAGAAAATCAATCTCACAAAAGTAAATTTAACCTCTTCAGCTAAATTATTCACAATTGTTAAGGAATCTATTTCTATTGCCACATCCAAATGAATACTCATATTGCGGCAGTATGCTAATAAAAAATTATTGTACCTTTATAGTATTTTCTATGGGGAGGGTGTGAACCCCCAAAACCCCCCCTTATATACGTCCCTGATACAAGGATATCCTACACCAGAGTGCTCTGACTTGTGTTGATAGTTAGGCATTGGTTAAATGTATACCATGATTGAGTAATAAACATCTCTTTACAGGGTGTTAAAAATTTACAATTCATGACATGACAATTCATTTAATATGCAATGTGAGGTTTTTTTCAAATGGACCACCATGAATTCCAATCATAATGTTGAAAAAATTTACCCATTCTGAATAGTGTAGGGTGTTCTAAAGGATCATGGTATGTATGATTAAAATACATTGTATACATTTAATATAATCCCTACATTACATAACATGAAAATAGATGTTTGATACTTAATCATGGATTATATTTAACGAATGCCGTAGAAGTGAATTTATGATCATTGGTTGAAGTAGTAGATTCCGTTTCACATAATGTTATATCTTTTATTCATGGTTCACAGCTCTGCCAATGAAAACTGAAGTTAGTACCAGGTGATTTGATATCGGCTAATCGTGTCAGACTCCACATATATTTTGATATAGATTTGCTGTTGAATAATTCATTACCCCTACTTTCTAGACATATTAAAATAATAAGAAAACAAATAATTTGGCAGTTTTTGTGGCGTATGACATGATATATATTTATAATTAAAAATCCAGCTTTTTTCTAACACTCGGAATTCTCTGTACTTAGATATCGGGAGTTCCAGAAGATAATATATAACTGATATGCCTCACTATATAGAAATATCCCGTATACTTCGAAATGATTTTTTAATGTAGCGAAATGACAAAAATTCAATACTTTCATCGTTTCGCTATAAACATTCGTCCCGATTGCATTTTATTCTCACCTACATCGAACCAAAAGTACTCGTATCCACATAAATTTCAAGTTACACCTTCGGAAGTGGAAGAAAATAATGAAATGCCATGAATAATAATTTATTTTACATATATTAAGATATTTTGACATTAATAAGAATGTAGGTAACATACAGTAACAGTAATTTCAACAACATTAATAGAAAAAAAATTAGGCCATATTTTACATAACAACCATCAACCACATCTCGACTAAGTCTCCAAGTTTACTAAATTTAAAAAGTGTTTTGCATTGACATTTTCGGTTATTTATAAAAAATATTGTTTATTTTACCAAATGTACTACAATCACAGTTAAAAAAGAAATTTAAAATTCTAATTTCACTATTAAAAAATCAAAAGCGCCATACCTAGCTTATTCCCATGGTAAGGAAATATTTCCAGGTAAACCGGAAAGTGTGTGCCGTACCTAACAGGCATCTACTCTGCACCGCATCTGTATTGTTTTTTCTGCTTCTAAAAAGTAGGTAAGTTGGTGTTTTTAAATTTTCCAATAGCTTATCTAGTAAGAAAATGTAGAGAAAGTGATTTATTTTTAAATTACAAAAAATTATGAAATACAATGTAACACACAGAGCGTTCAAAGGTGATACATTTAGATAAAAATGTCTTAATTTTATTGTAAAAGGTACAATAAGAATATCATTTGAAAAATGATTTAAGTGAAGATAAATCACAGATAACATCATTACATTCAAAAATGTTAAATTTCTACTCTAATATAATGATTTTTTTTTATTTTTGATATATTTGTACGTATGTGCGACGTGACATATTTATGAAAACATAGGAAAGAACAATAATAATTTCCAGCTACAATTTTTAATACTTTTTCAAAATTCGCATGCCACGCATTTTTGAAGTTGATTTTTGTGGAAATTAGTCTCAAGGCAAATTTGATATTAAGCCGAATTTACACGTGACAAGTAGAAAAAAATTTAGTTTGGATTTATGGCCGCATGCACCGCTTAACTAAACTTCTTGAATAATTCAACGCTCTTAATGTTGCCTTGAAATTCAGCGAACTAATTTTTAGTTAAACCCAAAAGAAGTTTAACAACGTGTCGAAAAATGTAGAGACTTTCGAATTACATGTAGTTTGGACGTATGAGACATTTAGATAAGTTACACAAGTGTCAAAAAGAAAAGTTTTAAATTAAACCTCCAAAATTGGGCGTTTAAGTTTAAACTGGTTTAACCTCCATGGTGCATACCAACTCCACATTATAAACTACGGTTAATGCTTAAGCGAGCTCAAGTGAAAACGTTGCATACACCCATTAGTGAACTTACATTTTAATTAAATATTTATTAGATGATTTTAAACATACCTATGGCCGTAAAAGTTATGCGTGTAATAATGTGGGATTCTGTATTGAAGACATGGGGTCAATTATCACAAATAATTGCAGAAGAAATGAACAAAAACAAGCGTTGTTGGGTACGAAAATTACCTAGTCTCCAGTTAGCTACCTGTCGGTCATATGGTGCATTGATAAATCTTTCTAATCACTAATGTAACTGAGACGACTTTGGCTGGCTGCTAGAGATAGCTGAGGGCTACGTAGCTGACAGATTTTATTTGGGTATTGATAAATCCGCCCTAGATCAAGTAGCTAACACCGTACACAATTTAGCTACTTGATTTACTAACTTGTTTTGCTAATTGACACGTGTAAATTTGGATTTAGTTTTATTCATTCCAAATTAAGAGATAGTGAAGAGATTGGTTGAAATTTTCAAGCAAATGAAATTTATTTTTGCCGAAGAATAGTTAATTTTTAAGTGTATACAGGATGACCATTTCTATTGAACAAAGAACTTATAATGCAGTAAAAAATTAGTGTACATTTAAATTGTTTATGTATATACCAGTTAAAGAGATACATTAAGTTGTACCCGTTAAAAAAGGTATTCAATAATATTCGAATTCATTCTAACCTAACCAAAAATGTATTTAAGATGATGTCCAATAAGACATGTCTACCAACTGGCAAGTTGACACTAATGACAGTCGCCCTGAGGATAAACAAATATTTGGATAGATTTAGACATGTAATATACAGCCTTTAAGAAAAAAGTGTACAATAAATTCAATAGTTAATGAGGTAAAAAAGTTCAGCAAAGTAGAAATTGTAGAAGTGGGTTTTCAGTCTTACTCTAAAGCGAGTCGACATATTTACCGCAGCAACCAACTACTAAATAAAATCTAAGCACTTATATTTGACTATTTGCAATAAAGATGATAATTAAAGTAACCAAATTACAAATCTAATCAAATAACTGTTTACACCAACTAAGTAAAAGAAAAAGGAGGGAAGGTAAGCGTGGTAGTGATTTAACCAACTTTCGACGGAAGTCGTCATACTGAGAAGCCACATTAGTGACATTAGTCATCAATTCTTGTGTCAACATAGATAACCTTAATATAATGAAATGTGTCAAATTGAGAAGCCACGTTAAAAAAATAGTGATTTTCAATATTAGAAAGGTTATTTATGAGTATTAGTATGAATTTAAGTTGATATTGAGTTGTACAATAGTGTTTGGAGACTGCTTTTATCCAATATATACCACCTTAAAAAGATGCATATGAATAATTTAATGTACGCCTCTGGTTTGTTTACGCTTCAACGGAAGTCGGCCATATTTGTTGCTTTCGATTATTTGGGCTTCAAGCACTTGTGCGTGACGCCTCAGTCGTCACGACTTTTCAGCAAAACGAACACGATTTTTTAGGATCCTCAAAACCACTTGTCATGAGCAAATGCCAATAATTTCGCATATTTAGATATTTTTAGTAAGGTTTAAATCGTAATCGACACAATCTTAACCTTTAAATAAACGTCAAACCGGAAAAACGTCAAATATTCAATGTCCGTGTCTTGAAGCTCATACTTTTCGGCATGTGCTTGAGGGGCAAGGGGAAGGTAAGACTAGGCCACACGCCCGGTAGTAAAACGAACGGAATTCAGTCACTACGAGCTGCTACTAGCAGCCAAATGTGAATAATCGAAAGCACCTATTGAGAAGCCATTTTGGTGATGATTCTTAACACTGTTATGTTCTCTCCTCTCTATTTTACCCCCATGGTTTACACTCAGACCGTCTATTATTAGTGTCAACTTGTTAGTTGGTGAACATGCCCTCTTTGTTTAGTACGACTGTCGATTACTCTGAAAGTTTTGAAATACTAATAAGATAGTCCTTATGATGAACTTTATGAACGTAAGAGCTGATGTGATGATCAAGACTTTAACAAGACCTGTAGATGAAACAGATAAAAGCAATTATACTAGAAAGTTTTAGCTAGATCAATATATTAATAAATGTGTGTGTGTGTGTGATTAAGTGTTATTGGCACTGGTTTTCACAACCAACTGGCCAGTCAATTTGTTATAAGTTCTCTCCTGACAGAATTAGGGTTAGTAATTACATTGTATTTAATTAATTAATAAATAGATGGCGGTTTTTCTTATTGAACGGCGCAGCAATATTTTTTATCAGTAATTTAATTTCAACAAAAACGTCGGCTTATATAGTATGACGAAAAAAAACCGCACCAAGCATTTAGGAAGATATTACGGTCGGATATCGACCTGCGATCTGAATTTCAAAATGAAAGCTTAACGTTATCATAGATAAGTCACTTCAAATTCTGATAACACTCCAATGTTATACAAACACTTCAAAATAAAAATACCTGATCTAGAGAAATTATGAGAGGAAAGATAAATGTAGGGTCCACAGTGCACTCCGATTCAGATTCTGAACTTCCGGCCAACACTGTGAACGTACCGTTAGATCGCGATAATGTTCTGATTGGACCACACAAGGTGTAGTCTGAAATGACATTTTCAGTAATTTTTAATGGTCCTTCGAGCCGGATTATTTACATTTCTCAGTAAATTTCAAACTTGGCAATTGAATCCAGTGAATACGTCACTCTAATACCTCTCGGTGACAGTATCAATTTCATGATAACAGTAACAACAAACGCGATACCAACATTTCCGATATAATAAAAAATTCGCCATCAGAATAAATCCGTTCCTGAAGCGTGCGCATATAGCATGAAATAGGACGCCTCTGGCAACTGGTCGAGTTGTAGGTTATCAAAGAGTATGACAGTTCAATTTGGTGTTGTTTGGTATTGATTTAATGATCCTTTTTATTATAAATAATCATATACAGCGTTTAATACCTAAGCAATTAAAACAACATGGAAAACATCAAAATCAAATAAGTATTAAGAACCACGTGTTTTGCAGAAAACGTTTATTTATCTCAGGGAAATTGTCATGTGATTTAACGTCATTCAGAACACCTGATTTTGACATGTCTGCCATATTTTGTTGGATACCCTGATCAGTAGGAGTTGAAGTTTGTGTGTTTTGCAGTGGCGCATCCAGAGTTTTCTGGGGGGGGTAGAGGCAAGATTTCGAGTCTGGGGGGGGGTAGAGGCAAGATTTCGAGTCTGGGGGGGTAGAGGCAATATTTAAGTAAGACTTTAAAATATTTTGTGATGAAAAGTATTGTGTCTGTGACAAAAAAACTTGTTCCTTGTCATTATAGCTAGTGGCGCTCAGTCGTCGAAAGTAAGAAAGCGCTGCTGCCGGATCGAACAGAAAGTCACTGCAGTTAATCTTTATTCCTAGGGGGGGCAATTACTCCCCCCCGTATATGCGCCCCTGGTGTTTTGGCATGTGGTATAAGTCAGTTGGTCGTCAAACAGACTTTGTAGAACAATGTCAATGTAATATATATTTTTTTAAATAAAACTTTACAAATAGCACATGGCGCAGTCAGTAAATTGTCTCTAGATTGTATTAAATGGTAATTAAAATGTGGAATTTCTGAATAAGGCTATTTACAAAATTTCAACCTATCTCAATCACCGTAAAGTTTCAATAGTTAGTAGATACTTTGACTTTTTATTCTGATCGAACATTTATTAACGTAAAATAAAAAATAGGAATTATTATCGTTTAATTTGTTCTAAAAATAAAAACTATTTATCATGTTTGACTAACGACGATTCTGTTTAACAGAAAAGCCCGTCAAAAGGAATCTAAATACAAACTAGAAAAAAAAAAGATTAAAAAATGTGAATAAAGTTCGAGTTATGCAATAATTACCGATCATAAATAGAGCTCCCTGTATTCAAAATCTCACAACTTTCAACCTTGTCAGGTTTCATAGAGAAAGTACGAGGTTGGTCTAAAATTATTTAAGAGACGATGACAGTTGCAGATATGCGCATGCGTATAATAGTTTTAATAAAAAAATTTCACTTTGTAATTATTGCAGTTTAAATCAACTTTATAAAGAAGGGAAACAAAAAAAAATATTTATGTAGACACTGACTGAACCAACCGTTTTGATGTAAACGGTTCAAGTTGTCCTTATTATTTTTATTATTTTCAATCCTGGTACCATCCTCTTACCGACCAATATTCCCTCAACTTTTTTTTTGGCCATTTTCCACCAAAAGCTCGCACTTACGTTAACGAAATTTTTTTAAACGGAAAATAATTTTTTTTAAACATGTATCTCAAATAACTATGACCTATTGTTCGGATCCGATTGCTGTTGTTTATAGAGCAAAGTCTCTTCAAATATTAACCGTTTTAGATGGTCCTTTGGCAAATCGTCCAATTCGGTATCGAATCGGAAGGGTGTCTCGGCTATGGGCTGAAACAAATAAAAAAAATTCACTTACCGTCAAAATAATCTATTACTGGGATTGAAATTTTGATGAAGATTTAAATTAGAAAGTATATGGAATACATAAATCTTTTTACCCTAAATTTGAAACACCCTGTAGAATAGAGAAATTGAAGCTGGGTGTATCTTCTGGTGTCACACTGTAGCACCATGCTTTATGGTTATTTTTAGATTTTTGTTCACGTTATTATCTGTTACGGGCCTTAACAACTAGGTATACAGGCTGTCCAGAAACTCTCCTGCCAAACGGAAACTACAGTTACTAGAGATGATTTTAAGTCGATTTAGCTCAGATTACCAATCCGAAAATGCTTCCTAAGGTAGCTACAGCCCTTTGAAGAAGACGTCCTCATATGAGCTTTCTTCAAATTATTCAAAAATACCGTTTCACCTCTAGTAACTTTAGTTTTCGTTTTGCAGGAGTTTCTGGACACCCTGTATGTATGTTGAAACAAGCAGTTACTTTGCCAATTTTCCAAAATTCTTTTATTCTAATTTTTTCAATTGTATATATGAAATTAGCAATATTTTTTTATAACGTATGGAATTAATTTCATGCATCAATTATACAAGGTATACCGTAAATTAGAGGCATGATGGACCGTTAAGAAATATTTAAAATACCCAAATACAATTTTTGTCTAACGTTCTTAGTTTGTGAGATAGAGGCTGTTAAAAGGTGCAAAAGAAATACACATTTCATTTCATATCTTCTCGGGGGATGAAAGTACAAATGTTAAATGTTTTGTAGGTTATTGTCTCTTGAAAATACATCGACAGTAATAATTATGTCAAATTTTAATTCTTCCTGGCAATCGCGTATAACCTTGTATCAATCCATTGTAATTAATACACTTGCCGATTCGGTCCCTGTCTGGGGCCTTCGGTATCTCAACATTGTTGAAAAAACACAAGTTGATTGTTTCAAAAGATTGCTCCTTTGACAACCCTTGCTATAACTGGGCTCTACAAATGAAACTGATCTTTGTACAGCTCGGTTTGACCGACATGTGGAATAACCTCTCTTTTGGATTACTAAAAAGCCACTATGATACAATTCTATTGAAATTTGAAAACAAATTGTTTAACGCTGACTTACAACGACTAGCCGATAGAAATTACTTTGTAATCTACAAACATTTAACAGTGACATCCAGTCCTGCAAATTATTGGAACTTTAGTTCTTTACGTCAGGTTATGTTTGAGCGACCGGGGGTCGCGACGCAAAAGATCTGACCGTTACGTTATGTTATGACACGTTCTACCTTTTTATCTAACAAACTGTCGATCAAATTAGTTCGAGTATTTTGTCAGATTCGCTTATGTTCGAAGTCCTGTGTTAGGTTAACCTACCAGGGAAGTATTTATACAATTATTCAACAAGAAATCTGTACTATGTGCAGCTCTTGTCAAAATGAGACGCTTGAACATATTGTGCTTCAATGTAGGATATATGATTGTATTAAAGTGCCAATTATAAAAAATTTGCAGAATTTTTATGATTTTATTGCCTTATCAAATACCGCTTCTTTGGTGGATATTTAACAAATTTCATATTATTTCATTGGTGAACTCAAAATTCGTTCATTTATTATAAACGAATAGCTAGGTGTTTTGTATTTTTTTTCTTGTCATTGTTTATTTTTATTGTAACATTTCTGCATGTATTATGTAAGTACTTATTTACTGACATTGTACCAGAATTCCTGCTATATTGATTTGTATCAATTAGAAGCAATAGAGATATTATTATTAGGTCAAATTCTAATAAGCCAGTGGCGTGGTACGAGAGTAACGTCAACTTTTATTGTACCATATTTTTGAAGCACTCTGTATTTAGAGCTAAAGACTTTTGTCTGCAATTCTTCATTAAATTTCCTATATAAAAGGAACTCTTTGTTGAACTCGACATTTTCAAGATTTTCTACTTTTTATTGCAGTAAGACACTTTTTTAAGATGTATTTTTTTTAAATAGGTTTGTAGTAGTGCTTTATTGTATATAGCAGTTAACTACATTAACAAACGTTGCTATTGCATTAAATGTAATGTCCAATGATACTTCAATTTCACGATATGTGTTGGATTAGCTTACGACGTTTTAACTTAAGAGACAACCCTGGTATATGAGTAAATTAATGATTGGAACGAAATGTTGAATATTAATAATTTACGCTCGACGTGAAGAATATCATGTATTCACTTATTCGATTTCAGGTTGGTAAAAAAACCCAAAAACCGTTATAAATATTATGATTATGTATATAGTAATCATTAATAGAACAATTTAAGTTTATCGTGGTTTCCTGTGATAAATAAATTTTTATTTGTATTCTTACCTCATCCGCCGGATCGTAATACTGTTCTAAATATGGATGCGCTAACGCTTCTTCGACGCATATTCTCTTATGCGGATTAAACGTCAACATTTTATCTAAGAGATCTAAAGCTTTTGGATCGGCGTTTGGATATAACCGCACCCAAGGGACTTTCGGTTTGAACGGAAGTGACTGCAAATAACTCCTAGCCTAAAACAAAAATTGTTAAATTAAATATTAAATCAAGAGTTACATTTCCAAGAATAAAACCAATTAAAAAAATAATTGCTTGAAATCAACTTTTATATTCCAATTCAACTTTATCCTATAGATATTATTTGGTTTCAATTTAAAGTGTTAAATTTTTTACGGTCTCATAATAATATACAGGGTGACTGATTAGTGTGATAATTATCGGTCTATTATTTAAAATACAAAAAAAGTTGAATATAATGATCGTTAGTGTCTTAAGCTTCAAAATTAGTGATAATGTTACAAGGTGTTCCATAACAGAACAAATCAAAGTTAGGGATTTTTAAATGGAACAACCTATGTTTTATTGTAAAGCTGAAATCCGTTTCACTTTCCCATTACAATGATATGGGTTATAATCTGTTATAAAGAAGATTCTAAAGGAGACTTAATAGACCCGGAACCGTTTAGTGGAATCACAAGATTTGATAAGAGTTTGGGAACACCAACTCAAATACAAAAAGTTTACTGAACAAGGTAGACAAAGAACTCTCAAAAAGGCGATTGAAACTAGGTAAGACATTTGAAGACAGATACCGACCTTTTGACCAGGAAATGTAAACTTCATGGTGAATCACCTACTCACATACTCTGCTTCTGCAAGAACTTACAAGGACTCAGACAGAAGCACTTTTGAAAGGAAAAAATACAACCATTACAACTACTACCCTCCAGTAACACTAGTCGTCTATTATAGAAGACACGAAGCTTTTTAAATGGAAGTAGATAACATGGGACATGGTACAAAGATTCAGTTCAAGTGTTGAGCAAAACCCAATTGAATTAATTAATTAATAAACGTAAAGTAACTGACACCCAAACTCGAACTGTTTTGTATCCAGTCAGTTGATATCAAGCTTTGGTGTGTCTACAAAAATGTGTCCCCTTGTACATTTTGAATGAGCTCCATGCCAATACGATTGATTATGTTAAAAATGATATGGGGATAGTCTAAGAATATGTTAATGTATATTTTAAAATTTCTTATAGAAAAGGTTTGATTAAGTAGTATAGTTGTTTTTTAATTGTCAAATATTATGTTGTGATTAATCAGCTATTTTTACAAAGCAATATTAGTTTTTTTGCAAGAAAACGTTGGTGGCTTTTCTAAACGCTCTGAATGATACGTTGTCCATACCATAACCACTACAAAGGTTGGACGAAGCAGGATGTAGTTGATTGACCACTCACTTTTCAAATAAGTCATCGTTCATTGACTTGTGGTAGTTTTGGTCATTGTTTAAAGAGTCTGTTGCGGCCGTTTTTACCACGCTGGTTTTAGGTTTTTCTGTCATCGACGAAATGGACTGTTTTTCTACATAAGCCGGTTTCGGAATTAAAATAACACAATGAAAATCGTCAACAATTCAGTAAATTTTTAATATCTTCAACAAACATCGAAAGAATATACATAATAATGAAATGGACAAGCTTTTTTCTCGAAGTTTTTAAGCAATTATTCACCATGAAACATAATTTTGATTTATGCTCGACCCACTATACAATCATCATGGATTTGAAGAAAAAGAACGAGATTAATTACTATGGAAATTGACCCTCTTGGTCTGAAATTATCGATCTAATACCGGTGAAGGAAACAGGAGACCTTAGCTGGATGACCATTATGTTCGAAGATTCTGTTTTAACCTCGTAAGCAACGAGGAAAAGCGCGAAATCTGTGTTTGGACCACGCCTACCACAATTGCCGAAAGTTGTAAACAAACAACTATTTTTAACAAGGGGCTAATGGGCTCGTTTACAAAAATTTTTAAATCATTTTTAACTTTCGTAAAACAAAGTATTAAAGATAAAAATTTTATGTCAATAGAATAGGTATGTCGTTCTCCTAATACAACCAATTAAACAAGCATAGCGTAGCGGGGCTAAGACTATGACTGTGACGTCACCGCATATGAAAGTTAATGTGCATTAACATTACGCTTCTGACTGTAACGTGCCTCGCCTAGATTTATTTATTTGGAATTACTTACAAAATTTTTGTGTTAATAAAATAAAATGTGTAGACCTAATTTAAAAAAAAACAGACTCATTAAATCTTCCAGAAGTGGACTTGCTAATGATTATGAAGTTTTTTAGTAAAAACACGAGTTTATTAAATTATAATTTTATACTATGTGACACATCGTTTTTGGCTGTTTTCCGGCAAGAATGATTGAAAATGTCAATATTTTCATAAATACATGCTCTCTCAAATGATATACAGGGTGATTCCAGATGTTTTATTTTATTCCTGGTCTGGTGGACAAAGTTACGGAGATAACGCTACAGGTTACTCAGTAAAAAATTGCAATTTTTTTAACTGCACACTGCCCAATTAAAGGAGCTTCTCCAAATGCTATTTATGATGAATGTGTAGTGGAAATTAAATCACCAATGTTGAAAAGAACAAGAAAAACTTATTTTGATGAAGCAGGTAATATTGGTTCCAAATGTTTAGATCAGATTCAAAGGCACATGCATCTCACTGGTAAAAAAAGCGATATCTGTTAGAGCTAATCCGGACTTTGAATCAAATAAAATAATTTCTTTCAAAACATATAATATACGCCAGTTTTGTTGATGATCTTCTGAAAAAGATCACCTGTTTTTTGTAAAAAAGCAGTATTTAATAAAATTTAATTTGTGAAGAACTGACCCATCATTTTATTAAATAATTTTTAATTACACCACAAGCTGTAAGAACAATATTATCTACTTTTTTAATAAATTTAGATTAAAACAAGCGTGTGGTTTTCAATAACCCTCACAATATGGATTCACAACGTATTTTATAAGGTAATTTATAACGATTCTGATTGAAGAAAAATGAAATCTTAAAAATACACAAACAAAGTATGTTGACCTATCAGTGAATGCTTCGAGTCTTTTTGTGCTTTTCTGCAATTCCGTTTTTTTGCATTCTTATTAACAGAAATGAATGTTTTGTTAGATGTTTTAATCGTAGTACTTCTACATTCTGGAACCGCACAATATATTTATAGCTTTTTGGAACTTTAGTTCTTTACGCCAGGTTATGTTTGAGCGACCAGGGGTCGCGACGCAAAAGTTCTGACCGTTACGCGTTACGTTACGCTACGTTATGTTAAATTGCTTCGTTATGTGCCTTGCTTTTGCGTGCTTGTGCCTACTTAGTCTCTCTCTCTCGTTTACGAAGCAGCGATTCATAATAATAAATATGCTCTTGCCCGGATTCGAACCCGGGCCGCCCGCGTGCAATGCGAGCATTCTAACCACTGAACCACCGATGCTATATAGAAATTCTATGCAAAGCTGGTATTCGCAGTGCTAGTGATCTACTTGAATTTGTTCGGATAAATTTTTACTATTATTTCCATAATTTTTTTTGCGCGATTAAGGGGTCTACCTACTTTTCGAAATACAGGGTGTTGAAATTTTGAAAACTTGAATGTTTTAATTCGATAACTTTAAAATGGATGGATAAATTGAATTGACATTTGGCAGGTTCTTTTTAAATGTGAAAGGGCATATTTTGAAAGAAATTGTAGTTTGTGCAACTAGTGTGGATATGATGGCCATATCGCACGAGGTCGAAGATGGAGCACGACGCCGTAGGCGGATTGCTCAATCGTTCAATGGACAATCCACACGAGTCGAGCAGCATATTTTTCCTACGACCCACTTAGGAAAAAATCTAGAAAATAAAAATTTCTATAAACTGTAATATAACTTCAAATTAAAAATTTAACAATTCAATTTTATGTTTCCACTAATTTTGTGGTAAACAAATGTCCAATTTGTATAATGCTACGGTTTCCTTTTTTAAATATACGATGCTGTTATAAGTAGATGTTGCCAGTCGGACTCCCTCATGAAGGGTACCTTACCATTATCTATAATAATGAATATTCCGCTAAATATTTCAAACGTCTACCTGTTGTCGTTATTAGTATCAAGCAGAATGATTATTTAAAAATAAAATTAACAATAAAAAAAAATTCCTCGCGGGAATCGAACCCGGGTCTACCGCGTGAGAGTCTGGTGTGCTTACTACTCAACCACCAAAGAATATGCAAATTGTTTATTTATAACGTCAGATGTATTACATAACTTTTGCTTAAAAGAAACTAAAGTTCCTACCGTGTGTCCCGCGACACGTTCTACCTTTTTTTACTCTGGTTCTGGTCCATTGTGTCGAATAGTTTAAATTATTTCTAAACGTTCTTACTTCACAAACATAACACTGTTTAGAGTTTGCTAAAACGTATAATAAAAATTATAAGCATATAAGCAAGCAAAGTACTGCTACTAGCTAAGTAGTCATCTAACCGAAAACCGATCTGCACGCTATCCGCTCTCTGAACGAGAGATTTCATATGCGATGACGTCACGCCTGAAACTCGGAGAGGAGCGTTGTTTAATTTTTTTGGGCGACTTAGGAGTCTCGCTGACATCTAATTTTTTGCACAGAGCCTCAAAATGATGAGCTCTTCCTAATGGTAAAATAAATAAAAAATATGTAAATGAGCCCATTGCAGAAAGCCTTCCACCAATTAGAGTGTATCGGACGAAGTCGAACTGCGCATGCGTACATACAGCACATAACTTTCTATTTCATAACACTGGATAAGAACAGTGTAGCTTAGTGGATATTAAAAACACGTAAATGTAAAATAAATTTAGATTATTTACCTTTTCGTTAATTATACAGTCTAGATCATCTTGTGATGGAGATCCAAGTACTCCAAGAATATGGTTTAATTGATCTAAATAATGTTTTCCAGGGAATATTGGCCTATTTGCTAACATTTCTGCTAAAATACATCCCACCGACCAAATATCTATGGATTTTGTGTAACCCTAAAAAAGAATAAACCAACTTATCTTCTGTATGTTCCTTGTGGTACCTATATACACAATTTTTTTTGTTAAGTGTTCCAGCTACCCTTATCAAGAATATTTTTTTTTATATTCTGTTACCTATATGACACTAATAAAAATTTGATTAATTGACCAGAATTTTAAAAAACTTAATTGTTCTTGATAACGGTAGCTGGAACGCTAACGAAACATTGAATTAAGAAATATAAAAAAGATTGTGGTTCAATTTCCTAAAATAATTAATATAAAGAATAAACTAAGTTGACTACCTGACTTAATAATTTTTATAGTAAAACTTGATAGTGAAATAGAGGTAGCATAAAAGTTTCTAAAACTCAAGTAACTTTCACATTTAATCGACTTTTAACTTTTTAAAGTAAAAGTTTATGGTAATCCAAAAACAAGAAAACATCTAAGCACATTTGTATGAAAGTTCAACTTTCTTTCGCAACTAACTTTTTACATATATTATGGATTATTTTAAATATCGTCCTGCATCTGGTCATGGAATAAAAATATTTATTGGAAAGAAGAAAATTCTTTGCTTAGAAGGGGTACATTTTTAAATTTTCAGTTGCTATTTAATTTTAATAGGTTAACATTCTAGAATTGTTTTTAAACATTAAAATTTTGGACTTTGAATGTACCATTTTCTTTGCTTGATATTCTTGGTTCAAACTTATCATTCAGTGTCCATACAGGCACAATAGAAAAATAAAATATGTATCAACAATTATTAAAAAAACATATACCTTTTTAGTTTGAGCCACTAGGTTTGTTCCCGTAGCAAGTTCCTAACTGTTATGGATATATTGAGTTTGCGCAGTATCAAAAAAGCGTTCCAGCAGAGCCTGAATTCTGATAGTGCGCAGACTCAATATGTTCATAACAGTTAGGAACTTGCTACAAGAACAAACCTACTCTGTACACATTTATTATTTAACTCATGCTGTAACACTATCACTATTCAGTTATTTTTTCATTTTAACTAGTCCTATTAAAGGACCCCATACTTGTCTTATGCCAAATTGATCTCCTTTAGAAGTGTTCATGGTCACATTTCAGTACCTTTCCCAAGAAAGATATTAATTTTAAAAAGCTGTTACTTTCCAAAATTAACGTGCTAGGACTGAAATGTGGTCATGGACACATTTGTTCAGAAGATCAAACTAAAACATATCCAAAATTTAAAAAAATTGTCTTCTGATTAAAAAAAAATTGTTTTCCCTTGTATACCAATTTACAATTTGAACTACTGAAATTATCTAAAATGGAATATATAAAAATCATACCTTGGAATTAAGCATTATTTCAGGTGCTCTGTACCACCTTGTGGCTACATATTCTGTTAAAAATCCCGTATGATCATGTTCTGGATCTGCTACTCTTGCCAACCCAAAATCACAAATCTGAAAAGTAAAAATACAATCTAAAGATTTCATTATGTATCAAACCAAACAATTATTTTCCAATTACTCAAAATTAAGTTCTCTAAATAGCATTAGACATTGTAACTTTGGTTTGCAATTTGGAATATTGTCATATATAATACCACAAGATTGAAAATTTTGTCGGCAAAATTTTTCGATTGTCATGAAAGTTTGTTGCTTGGCAATTTTGCGAATGACATTTTTAACAAAACCACGAGCCGTCAGGCGAGTGGTTTTGGATTAAATGTCATGAGCAAAATTACCTAAAAGCAACAAACTTGAATACAAGAGAAAAATTTTACCTTACAAAATTTTTAATTGAGTGGTATTCGACATGACTATTTCACGAGAGAACAACTAAATAATCATAGAATGATATATTAAACGTCAAAAAATTGCCACGACAAGACAAAAAATTGCCAGTTCAAAACCTTCAAATTTTGTCAGTTATCAATATGGTTATCAATTTACTCTAGTGAAATAGTCTGCTACAAACATAATAATAAATTTAAATTTGACCAGCATATTTCATAATTAACAAAAAACTTGCCATCAGGATGTTGTGGAAAGAAAGAAATCTCGGTTAAAATGAAAATGACTGTATGTAGAACTATAAATATTTCTCCCTATATTAACTTTTGGATGTGAGAGCTGGGTACTGACGAAGAGGATGGAAAGCAAATTACAGAGTATGGAGATGAAATACCCACGGAAGGTCGCAGGTATTACAAGGAGAGACAGAATACGAAATTCAGTAGTGAGAGAAAACCTTAATGCTTTACCTGTAATACAGATAATACAAGATCGGCAACTAAAATGGTTTGGACACTTAACTAAATTAAGCAACAACATGCCAGTGAAACAGATGAATATGGGAAGCAAAAAGACATGAAAGCAAAACCAGGGGAAGACCAAGGAAAACACGGGACGATAATATAGAAAAAGTATTGAGAAGCAAAGGTATAACTTTAGCGGAAGCACAAACCAAAGCAAGAAACAAGAAAACATGGAGAGCTCTTATATATAATGATTAAACCAAATTAGATCACCTTACGGGTAGATAGGTTTAGATTATATAAATAATAAAATATTGACAAACATCTAGAAATGAGTACCAAAAAAATTTCCCAACAAATAAATGTTGGCCAAGAAAAATTGCAAATTATCCCAATTATCATTATGAATTTTCATAATAATCACACATGGTTTTATGTAAATCCACATGATATTTTCAACAATTATTTATGTATGGTGCAATTATTTGTTGTGTAGACATAGAATGATGTCGCTGACAGGTCTGCCATATTGTTCCGGAGGACTCATGTCATGTTTTATTTAGGTTTCATTGTTAACTGGTAGACTGGATGATTGTTAGACTTTAATTAGTAAAACGTTCTTAAAATTATCTATAATGTAATGAATAATTTATTTAACCCGGCATCACCCAGGTGGGGTGTGACAAATCCAAACACATTTTAAATCACTGTTATTTCCTTCTGAATGAACGCACGTTTTATTGGTTGCCTATAGCTTCACTCTGTGATTTTCTTGAGCAGATTCAGTCGTTAGTCAACTACCAAGAGAGCGACAGTGCAGTAAAGAACTCTGGGGTGTGAGAAATCCCGCCTGTGATATAAAGATATAGATTTATTCTTGGGAAATCCCATTTGAGAAATGAATAACTTTTTTTTGTTTGTTGATATGCCACATATTACTTTTCTAGCTGATAACTTGAACATTTGCTTTATTAGTGTTCCATAAAGTCCTACAGAATTTAATGCTATATATTTTTTCAACAGTTTTCATAGATGTGATATTTTTATGTGAGAATTTCCAAATTTATATTTTTTATGATATCTCATAAATTCAACTTATTATAAAAAGTTTCTGTTTACAATTTTGTAGTAAATACATCTAAAAACCTACTTCAGGTACAAAACTGAGAATATCCTTTTTTTTTTCTTTTTTCTTCGTGTTTCTAATTATGGGGTATATCAGATCGCACCTGGATGATAATGTGCAGTTTTTCGACCTGGGTGATGCCGGGTTAAATAATAAATACTTCACAACACATGGCACAGTCAGTAAATTGTCTCTGAATTGAATTAGGTAACTAATAATTAAAATATCAGTCGACCTAAAAAGCAATCAACAGAGAAGTTATGTAATTCCAATTATTCACAATCCTGCTTCTATTTAAATAATAAAAACATCTCATTAATGAAAAAACTTATTACACAAGTTTATAGTAACTTTTTGCCTTAAAGGTTGAATGCAGAGTGAACAAACATTATTTCAGATTGGATTGACACCCTATATAATTTTAATTTTCCTTCAGACAACAAATATAATATAAATAGTACTTACTTTGAGATCACAGGTTGTATTTAAAAGTAGATTACTTGGTTTTAAATCCCTATGAAGTACGTTTGCCGAATGTATATATTTCAAACCTCTGAGAATTTGATAAAGGAAGTAACATATGTGATCGTTACTCAGTCTCTGAAAAAGAGGTAAATATGTAGCAGTGGTGCAGTTCAAAATGCATAGAATCTATTTTTTATAATGTTACCAAATACATGACATATATAAACAAAATTAACTCATACAACTATGATAAAATCATTATTCAAATAATACATAATTCTTCTCGGAAGGTATGACATATAACAGCTAATTGAGAATGGAAAAAGTTTCTTGGTTATTGAAGGATTTCCATTCTAATATAAGTAGCCCACTACACAATATTACATTTTTTTGTTATTTAACATTGGTCTATTTCTGCGACTGAGACATTTTTGAGTAATAAAAAGTGTAATTTCGTAATTTCAGCTGTAGCATGGAAGTTTAAAAAAAAAACCGAGAATAATAAGTATTCTAACCTAACCAAGTCCCTCACTCATCACTTGTAATGTGATATGTGGATTCATTGTTTTATAAATTATTATCATGTGCTGTCTCCTACAATACTACATGAGAAATCACGGTTTTATATATATATATCCAAATGGTTCATTCTTATAGTCCAAAATTATTCCTATATCCAAATATTGGTCCAATTTAAATATACAATATGACTCACTAAAAATATCATAATAAAAACCCTCTACAAAGTTCCAATTTTATCTTGTTTAAATATTTATACAGGTGATGTAAGATACAAAAAGAGTGAAATGATAGGGAGTGGTAATATTTACAATAACTTTTATTGAAGAAAAAATCTATTGTACCTTAACAGGAGGGGACAAATAAAAGTAGCCTAGATAGATATGAAGTAAATAAAATAAACTGAAGATAAAAACAAAGTTATGTCTACTTGTAGCACTTTATAGGTATCTATATTTATTATTGTGGATTTTAAACTGTGCAACAAAAATACGCAGTTTTAATTTCTATAATAACCTTGAATATAACAATACCTATGTTTTAAATTTATCTTTATAATGATTGTCGATAAAACTGTTTATTTTGCTCATGGAAAAGAAAATCCCAATAATTCAAAAATTATAAAGTTACTAATTAAAAATGTTGCGTATTACCTGAGTTTTAAGGAGTTTGTATAAGTCAGTCTCCATCAAACATTGTACAATGTATACATCCTTCATTTGGTCTATAGTAGTGGCACGAAGTATGTCTCTAATATCAATTATCTATAAGAAATAATACGAAATAATAAACAATACATTTTTCTGAGTTATTTTCTCCTGAATAATTATAAATTACATTTTTCAGTAAGCAAAAAACATTTATTAGTAATTTGGTTTTTCATAGAACTGCACCAAAATACTTGAAGCCCTATGCTTAAGTTAATAACTTAAACTTAAAATCTTACATTTTCATGTTTAAACCTGGTGAGTATTTTGATTTCCCTGAGTGTCCTTTGAC
This sequence comes from Galerucella calmariensis, assembly GCA_910591675.1. Taxonomy (NCBI): domain Eukaryota; kingdom Metazoa; phylum Arthropoda; class Insecta; order Coleoptera; family Chrysomelidae; genus Galerucella; species Galerucella calmariensis. Next base: position 75,775 of record CAJUYG010000927.1, on the reverse strand, counting down.
AATATGTTTGATGCTCAAAAGGAGATATCTTCTTTATTGCCACTTTTGTTTTAGTTACTGCATCCATTGCAGATCTATAAAATACAAAATGAAAAAGACTATAGGTATTAGTTGTATAGGAAAAATTTAAAATTAGTTGTATTATACCATCTATCAGTTACAAGAATTTAAACAATATGATACCAATGTTACCTTTATACAAATTTTCTATATTGTGATAAAAAAGAAACACTTAAAACAAACATAACCTCATTTCTATTAAACTTAATTGTATATAGCTGAGCACATCAATTGTTCCAATTTGGAAACAAATCAACACAGTAAGTAATAAAAATAACATTAAGACAAATGTGTTTAAATCAGTATTTTTTCTCTTGTTTTAGGGCGTATGTTCACTGTATCAAAACAACTGTAGAAAATATAACTTACACAACCATCCCATAGGCTCCTTCTCCAATGTAAGCCAAATTTGCATAGCGGGGCCCTACTTCAAAAACTTGGCCCCTAACAATTTCGGCATTAGAATTAACACTTGCCGCACCTGTGGCTTCCGCCATTTTCAGCGAACTATGAGGAGAGAAGGACAAGAAACTAACCGCATAGAAACC
>CAJUYG010000927.1:51930-70167 GCA_910591675.1 Galerucella calmariensis | reverse complement strand
CCTTCGATAATAATTGACATCCTGATAGAAAAAGATGAAATATTAATAGGCGGTAAAAGGAAACAACCGGAAATAAGAAAACTCAAAGAAGAAGATCGGTTATCTTCTACGGTGTATTTGATAATGGATAATGTCAGTGTTGTACCAAGAGGTGGTATATTCAGATCTGCAGATGGAGTCGTTGTGAATAATTTAAGTTTCGAAGGATTGCAAACTATAGATGCTAGAGAGTGGAATTCGTTTTTACACTTTCGCGTTCCTACAAGAAAACAAAATACGAATCTTTTAACAAGAGACGATTACAATTACGCCACCGACTTTTTAGATCCCATAGATATCGATATACCGGAAGGTTGTTGGATGATTCAAATTACACAAAATGAAGAAATGGTTGTGTTAAAATCGATTTACTGGCCTGGTTTAGTGTTTTTTCACAACTTAAGAACCCCCAAACACGGATTTTTATATTTTGGACACGGAAAACACTGTATAGATGTGCCGTTTATGCTCAGTCCTTTCTTTACTTAATAGTCTGAAATGCTGCAAATATATATTCTTAGTAAAAATTATGGTTATTTGAATCAACAAGAAAACTATTTATTAGATGCTTCTTGTATTTTTAGTAGTTGGTAGATTTGTTCCCACTGGGCCCTTATTCTTAAGGGACTAGTGAGAATTCCACCATGAGATTGGAAAATACATTCCACTATTATAACCAAGAATACCTTTTCTAACAATCATGCGAAAATAAGTAGGGGAATAATTTCACAAGTGAATCTTTTCACTTGAAGTCGAGTATCGAGCCCCTGCAATTACGCCGGCCAATAAATATATAAATATGCATGCTTTTGGTTTCTTGCCGGTATGTGCGAGATTATCTTTTATCTATCGCTCTGAACCATGAGATATTGCATCTTTGTCGATTCACGCAACCCGTAATACACATCAGGTAAAATTTTCACTATCCTTGTTTTGTAAGCACCATGGAGGTAAAAGAGAGAAGAGGGAAGTTAAGCGTGGTAGTGATTTAACCAACTTTCGACGGAAGTCGCCATATTGAGAAGCCACATTATTCATCAATTCTTGTGTCAAAATAGATAACCTTAATATACTGAAATATATCAAATTGAAAAGCCACGTTAAAAAATAGGGATTTTCAGTATTAGAAAGGTTATTTATGAGTATTAGTATAAATTCAAGTTGATATTAAGTTGTACAATAGTGTAATGTATAGTTTGGCAAGTTTATCTGGAGCTATGCGGCATCGGTAAGAGGCGAGGAAAAACATGGCAAACGTACAAATAGCGTACGGTACCTATTTTACCAAGTAAAACTGAAATTACAAAGGTAACTGACAATACCAACGCCACTGGATAAATCAATATCAGTCAATTGACGAAGTGAGAGGGAAAAACATACGCACGCGCTTGCCAATAAGAAGTCATCTGGTCGATAAAAATCACCAATTATGTAATTCGGAGGGTGTGGTCATTATGGTTTTCGTACAACGTTCCCGGAGCTTTAAGAAGCCCATAACAAATTTGGAAAAGTGTTCTCTTTTAATAATCATAAATTGGAAAAATAATGTTAATAGAATAAATCCAAGGAAACAAGCACATTATAAAATTAACGTTTAATCATATTTTTAATATTGTCAATAATAAAAAGACCCATTTGGCAATGTCGAATGTTTTCGACCGCATTCCTTTCACTGTTTCAGATAAACTTTCCAAAGTATATGTATCCTACTATGGATACTTGGTAAATTATAGGTGTGGAAGGGCCTCTGAATAGGTGGTGTTGCTGGTCACTTGGTGTGTCATCTTACAGGAAAAAAACAACTACCTGTAGCACTGGGACATGTTCTGTTTATTACTTTACTTTACTTTACATTAAACTACTTATTACTAACACTAATATTAATAGTAATTGAACATCTATAGTAATTGTAATAATAATTAGAATGAATAGAATAATTATAATAATTAGAATGAATTAGAATGGAATGAATCCTAAAACACTATCGTTAACATATTTATACGACGAGTCAAGTTCATCATTAGCAAATATAAATAATAATGTTTATGTTTATTTCACGCTCTGAACTTGACTTAGTACGTGCAACCTTCCTATTTCTTAACGATTCATGATTTATTGGAATTAGCTTCAAGGGAATTTATTATTTATATTTTGAAACTTATTGTTTTGACTAAAATACATCACAATAGTGTTATAACATTTTTGAATGTACCAAAAACTGGTATCAATTCTCTTACAACAAAAAGTACCACCTTAAAAAGATACATATAAGAGTTTTTTGTTTCCTCTAATTGAATAATTTAATGTACGCCTCTGGTTTGTTTACGGAAGTCGGCCATATTGAGAAGACACTTTGGTCGATGATTCTTTATACTGTTATGTTCTCTCCTCTCTCTATTACCACCATGGTAAGCATATGGTACTTGGTAGTGGGTAGGCACACAATTCTTCAAAAGTTTTGTGTCAAACTCGTTTGATATGTATCTACTATGGTTTTATCCACAGAACTGGTGTTTAATTTTATGGTTTTAACAAAATATGACAAAAGTCAGAGACAACCCTCTCTGCAACAGATATATTGCAAACAAAAATTAAGGACTAAAAAGGCGGCGTTCGATGAGAGAAACTTTAAAAAAAATGAGTTTTGATAATTTAAAAGGTCAATTGTTTTTGGTGTTGGTGTGAATATATACAGGGAAATTGAAATTCATAAAATAACAGAATAACTATATTTCGTCTTAAGAGTTATTTGATATCTACAAATTGTTATAAATTGATTCTCCTAAAGGTTCGATTCACATTAAAATTCTTGTTCTTCTGTACAATGTTCAGTCGAATGTCCAAACGCTGAAAAGTAAAACTAACTGTTAATGAAACGTAATTATAATTCCATATACAAGCAATACAACATAAGCATATCCTATACTTCATCACGATTTTAAAAAAGACGAGAGAATTGTGGTAAGTACTATGTTAACCTTTATGTAGCTAACTTCTTTTTTAAGGTATGTACGTCAGAGCATGAATGGCTATTTAAATCATCAAAAAGTTGAATTTTCAAATCGACATAAAAAACTTGTGAAAATAAAAACATATTATTTGTAAACAAGTAGCATACCTTCACATATATCACAATAATCTCGAGGTGGTGGTTTTATTTTGGCATCTGTGTTAAGTTGACTATTCGGAAGTTCGTCTTCACCTTGCGTAGGACAATCCTCAGTTTCGTGAAGATCAAATTCTTCACAAATATCGCAATACATCCTTGGTGGTACTCGTTTGGAATCCATTTTAAAGCCGAGTCTGCAGAAAAAACAGTAACATTAATTAGAGCAACGAAATTAAACGTATACATCCCTCCATATTTATTCATATAATATCATTTGGTTAAGAAGAAATACTTACGAAGTTAATTCATCCACAGCAGACGAACTGTAACCCATTTCTAAAATTTCTATCCTAGCTTTTTGCTCTTCGCTTTTCTTCTGCATATCCGCTATGATCGAATTTAAGAAATTGACTTGATTCTCGGCGAATATTTTTTCTTCCATCAATTGCTGGACATCATTCGTCGAACCATGCGGTGCATCCTATTCAAGAGATTAAACATAGAGATACTGTTTGTCGTTCTTGTGTAAATCGTATGTCTCGAATAGACTTTTCGCGATCTGTATATTGTATAACAACTATTCAAAAATATAATAAAAAGAACTGTTTCAAAATATTACTTTGCAGTGGCGGCTCGTTAATTTCTTAAGAGAGGAGGCTTGACATAAAAATATACTCTATTCAGCCAGTTAATTTAACCTTCGCGCAGCGACCGTACCAGCTACTACAGTGACAAAATTAATTGTTGCCCAGCAACCTCAAAATTATAATCAATGACATAATATGTTAGGAATTGTTTTCAAAATATGAAAACTGAACTATCAAAAGTAACAAATAAAATTTATGTTGATCTTGGATAAGAAATACGGTAATGACGTCATAATTCCATTTCATGAATGAGAGAGCAAGCTGGATAATGTATGACGTAACGGCAAAAGATGGCTGAACAAACTCTATAGAGTTTCTCTCGCCAAAAAATTATTTTGCTTCGCATAATTCATTGTGCAGTGCTATTTTATCAAAAATTTTATATTTTAGAACCAAGTTATCTAAAAGTGTATTGGAAAACTCTTTTGGAAAACATTCGAATAAGCTTTTAATCGTCAAGTCGAAAAACCTCAATATATGTAAATCGGAATCGAATCTCAATTTGACCTTTAATAGTATCTAAAATTTCATAAAAAAGTTATTTATAATTCAGTTTCTTGTCTACCAAATTATATGTTTTCCGATGTTTTCCTCATCAGTTGAAAAATTTTCAAATAAAATATTAAAATGAAATTCTGTATAACGGAAACTTGAAATTTTATCAATGAGATATTTCAAACACTCTCTTGAATAAATTGTGTGTGTGTGTGAGAGAGATGGTCTCGGACGGTGTCCATTAACCACAGGGAGTATAGAAAGTTTAGATATTAATCTGAAGGAAAAGTCTATATTTCCAATTTCGCATCATTAACAAAACGTATAAGTAGGTCAAAAATAGCCTTTTCATTTTTTGCTAGAAGTGAACATAAATGAACAAGCATGGGAAAGTTGTAGGCTATGAGAGAATTATAAAGTTCTGTTCTTTCTGTCAATCGATCCTCACATGCAAAAAAAATATGGTTGAGATCAGCTATTGATATATTATCGCAAGTACAAAAGGGTGTGTTGAAAATACCTATTTTGTGTAGATGAGCCCGAAAACGTCCATGATTCACTTTTAAACGTGTGAGAATTCCCTGATGTCTTTTGTTATAATCTAAATTTAAGAGGTTACTTTTACTGGGGAGTTGCGGATATAAATGGAAATACTGATTGCTGTTTGTTTTTGCAATATTTTGATAATGGTTTTTCCAACGTGTGAGGGCTGATTCTTTTTGGCTATTTATTAAGTCCGAAAATGTTTGGGTTTTAGTTAACTTAGATATTCTACATGCCGCTTTTGCTTCGTAGTCCACTCTTTCATTTCCATCTATCCCGCAATGTTCTTTCACCCAGATAAGATGAATTTTCTTCCCACTATTTTTTAAGTCATATAGCAACCGCTTAATTTCAAAAATAAGATGTTGCCTGACACATTTTGATGGAGAACTCTCTATTCCTTGCAAAATAGATTTAGAATCCGACATGATGGCCACGTTTTGAAATGAATTCAAACTACACCAGTTTAAAGCTTCTCTCACAGCTAGTGCTTCAGCTGTATATACTGAAAAATTATCTGAAATTTTAAATCGTTTGACTAAGTCCAAGTCAGAAACAAAAATAGCTGCTACGGTCCCGTCATCATTTTTTGACCCATCTGTATACATTTTTATCACATCCTGATTTATGGTAGCCAATGTGGTTTTCAAGATCAACTTATTTAAACTAGGTAAGTCCGAATATGATGGGTATATGACTGTTGGTCGGAATATCAAAGAACCATAATTATACTGGTATATTGGGAAAATAGATTGGTTGTTAATGTGACTAATATCTGAGATGGTATTTAAAAAGGCATCCGACAATGGTGGGGAGTTTTTTATTCTCCAGTAAGGAAGAGAGAGGTTGCAAGAGTTTATATAAGCGATTTTCGAGACCATGGATGTGTTAAACGATCGGTATTTTATCAACTGCTTTTCAGCTAAAAATTGTCTTCGAATCATTAGCGGAGGTTCCTGCATTTCTGCCAATACTGCTTGATTGGTTGATGACATCATAGCTCCCAAACAAATTTTCAGAGATCTATATTGGATTCTATCGATAGTTATCAAATTGGATTTTGATGAAGAACCGTACAAGGTACATCCGTAGTCCAGAAGAATCGAACGTATGTAAGACCTGTAGAACATAAGTGAAACTGAACTATCGGCTCCCCCTTTTTTTTGAGTCACTTGATTAATTCCCTTATCACATTTTTCTTTGCATACTGAATGTGACTGGTCCAAAGCAACTTTTTATCTAATATTATCACCAAGTATTTGAATAAATACTTGAATAAATTATATCAGTGAATTTATGTTGTAAAATTGGAAAAATAAAATCTCTTTGTTCAAATATTAATTTAAAAGTATCAATCTAAAACAAAACTTAATTATTTCCGCTAATCATCTGAAACAAAACTAGCACGTACGAATCCACGCTCGTATTCTGTATTCCGTAGTTCGTATTGGTTCGTATATCATCGCAGCCGCTAGAAGCTAGCCTCCCGAGAGTGTTGCCATTTCCGCTATTTTTTACAGTATTAGCAATTGGACGGCAACTGTGTTGAGCAACACGTGTTTCGAGAGAGATGCTTGTGGAATCTAGCCTCAGGGCACTGTTGCCAGATTCTAAAATAAGTAGTGAAAACGGGGAATTAATTGTGGAATTAAAAAATTTTAGATAAACGGGAAATAAAATGAAGAATAATCAACAAAATATTTCTGGTGCTATTTGCTGGATAAATTGTTGAGGAGGCTGAGCCTCCTTCGAGGAGCCGCCACTGTTACTTTTAGATTTTTTTTAAATCTCAGTTTATCATGAATCGAACACCCCAAAAATACATTTCTACTTACCTTAACAACACCCAACTTCTTTATCTCGACGATTTGTTCCTTCAATTGTACATCTTTTCCCGCTACAACTTTACTAACTTCATTTAAACTTCTCTGCAACTCTTCGATTCGAATTAGTTTTTCATTCAACGTACTCTTCATATTTTCCACCTCCTTTTCCAACCGTTCACGTCGACTAGCTTGAGATTCGTTTTCCGATTTATATTTATCAACAGTACGTTGCAGATCTTCGTTTTTAACTCGAAATTCTTCGACAACTTTTTCCAAACTTCCTATTTTATCATCGCTTTTAATTTTATAAGTTTCGTAAGCTTCTTCTTGTTCTTTAAGATTCTGAACTAAATCTGACACTTTTCCAGCATTGCCTGTTAATTCTTCTTTTAACTTAGTATTTTCCGTTGAAAGTGTTTCTATTCGTTGATTCGATTCGATGAACTGTTTTTTCACCGCTTCATTTTCAGTTTTCAAACTATCCAAACCTTCTAACAAACTTCCCGATTCTTTTAGTTCTTTTTGCATAATTTCTTCAGATGACGATAATATTTTCACTTTTTCTCTTAATTCTTCCATTTCCTTATCTTTATTTTCAATCTTCGTCAGTAAATCAGAAACTTTAATTTCAAATTCGGTTTGTTCTTCAAGGACTTTTCTCAATTTACCCTCACTTTCCACTTTTATTAATTCCAATTCCCCTACATGTTTACTTACTTCCTCCATTTTAGTTTCCTTCTCCATTAACGCGCTTTTTAATTTATCCACGTCTAATTTTAAATCTTCGTTTTCTTTTTTCAAATTAATTTCAACCTCATTCTTTTCATTTTGAACACTCTGTATATTATGTAGCGCCGTTTCCACTTCTTTATTTTTACTCGTCAAATCTTCTTGTAACGACTTAATCAATTTCTCGTTTCTACTTTCTTTTTCCATCATTCCAGCTATTTCCAAACTTTTACCATCCACCATTGCTGTCGAATCGTTCAACAACTTTTTCAATTTTTCATTTTCTTCTAAATATTCCCGATTAACTTTACTCAAACCCTCAATATCACTGTTTAACTTTAAAATAATTCCCGATGAAGTTTCCTTGCTTTCCTCCCCTAATTTTCTAAAATTAACCAGCTCCTCGTCCTTTTGTTTGACATTTTCTCCAAGTTCCTTCAAAGTGTTCAACTGCAAATTAATTTCATTATCTTTTTCCAAAATTCGATTCAACAGTAACTGTATTTCTTCTTCTTTCGATTTAATTTCCTTCATATTCACCTCTTCCCTTTCTTTCTTCAACAACTCATCTTCATCTTTAATTCTTTGCAAATCTTCAATTATTTTCAACTTATTCGTTAAATCCTGTATTAACTCCTGTAATTTCAAATCTTTTTCAACTTTAATGCTATTAAATTCTATTTTAAAATCTTCCAACTCTTTTACTTTTTCTTTTAAAACTTCTTTAATCTCGTCCCTTTCTTTTTTTAAATTCGTTTCGACGTCGTTCAAATTGTTTTGGTACTGCTGTAAGTTGCTCGATACTGAATCGAAATCAATTTTGATCGTTTGCAATTCTTTTTGCAATAACAAAATTGTCACATCTTTTTCTTGTAACGTATTCGTCAACTCCTTTAATTTATTATTCTCCTCGATTATAGTATCTTTTAATCCGTTTTCTGTTGATTCTACATTTTTTAACTTTGTACTTAAATTATCGATTTCGTTTTTAAAATTCATCAACTCTTCCTCTTTAATCTCTATTTTACTCAAAAGCTCCTGCTTCGATTCTTTTTCTTTATTCAATTCCAGTTCGTATTGTTTATTTTTCTCTTTTGACGTTTCCAATTCCACTTTTAAATTTTCTAAATTTTTATTCAATTCCCTATAAGCAACTTCTTCTTTATTCCCCCTACTCTCTTCTTCTTTAAGTTTTGCTTGATATTCCTTTAGTTCCACTTCTTTAACATCCAATTTCTCTTGAAATTGTTTTTTTAAAGTTTCCAAATTAGTTTCAGAAATCTTCAATTCATTCAAATTCTTTTCATAGTTTTCTTGTAATAAATTTAATTTCTTGCTGTACTCTAACCACTTTTCTTCTTTATTTTTAATATTCTTACTAAGCTCAACAATCTCCAAATCTTTTGACTGAACTATTATGTTTTGTTCTTCTTTAAAACCATTTAAATCTGATTCAATTTTAGCTACATCTTCTTCTTTCGAGGCCAATTTCTTAGTTATTTCTTCTAAATTTTGAGTATTAATAACAATCTGACGTTTCAGTTCTTCCTTTTCATTCTCCCTTTCTTTTAAAACCTCTCTAAGTGAATTCAACTCCTTTTCAAGGTCACAAGAATTTGTTTCTTTTCCTTTCAACACATCCTGGGCATTTTCTAAATCAAAAATCTTCGAGCTTAATTCCATTTTCAACCTATCGATTTCTTTTTCCATATTTGTTTCAAAGATAAGTTTTTCATTTATCAAGTTTGCTAAGCTTGTCGATTTTTCATCTAGAAGTTTATTGGCTATTTCGTTTTCTTGTTTTAAGGTGGTTAAGCTGCTTTCTTTATCGTTACACAATTTTTCCAATTCGTTATATTTGACTAAGTTCTCCTCTAATTCTTTTTTGAAATATGAAGTTGTTTTGGAAATTTCTTGGTTAAGTACATTTATGAGTTCGGTCTTTTCGTTTAAATCCACTTTGCAATGATCGATTTCGTCTTGTAGAGATTTAATCAACACTGCAAGACAAAAAACTGATTAGATGCATTTCTCCACTTCATACAGTGTAATAAGAACAGTTTTTACAAAAACGATTACAAAATACATGATTCAAAATTTTACAAACTTGATCCTTAGCATAAGGTATAATTTTCCCTATATTTCATATTTATAGTTCGTGCAATTCTTGAGATATAGTGTTGGAAAGTTCAAATGTCTAATAATACAAAAGAAAACACTTTTTTGATGTAAAAAATTTACATTACGAACAAACAGAATTCTACCTGCTGTACTGGCATGATCTCCTTCCAAGACTATCTGTTGACTTCTAGATTCTTGTAGCTGCTCCTTTAAACTGTCGACTTCTTCCTTATATTTTATCAAATTTTCCTCAGCTTCGAATAACTTATTTCCCTCTTTTTCATGGTTGTCGATTCTCTCTTTTTCACTAATTAGTTGTTTTTCTAATTCGTTAATTCTTGTTAAACTGCTTTTATCTTTCGACTGAAATAAAATGGAAAATATAAACATTTTTGAGAGAAACGAAGAGAAGCAAGATTGGAACTAAGAAATTTAAGTAGTTCTCATATTTTCCAAAAAAGGAAGTTTTATGAAAATAATAATAATTGAAAAAAATATTAATATCAGATTCACATCAAGTGTTGTATTTTCCTTGATTAAAATCTTTTAAATTGATTTTCTTATAAAATTATAAGGTAGATGGAAGGTACTAACCTCTAAATCATCTTTAAAAATCACAGTTTCTTCTAATCTAAATTGAATATCTTCAGTTTTACGTTTTTCTTCTTCGAGTTGGAAATTTAATTGAGTATTTTCCGCTTTTAGAGTATTCAACAATCTTATGTCTTCTTCTAGTTTGCGGCCACTTTCATCCCGATACTGCGAAAAAAAAATACAATAAAATGCAGTTGAAGTTTTAAAGTTTTGGAAGATAAAATCGACTGGTGATGAAATTTTAGAAAAAAGTACATATTTTAAAATAACGTTTTTAAATATTTATTTGTCACTTTTTGTTCGATATTGATATGTCAACAGCGCCTTTCTAGTAATAGTTAGGAAGGCGAGATCGCTAAATGAGCGCCGTCGAGACCCATCAAAATCGAAAGATAAAGTAATTTCGAAAAGAAAAGCTAGTGGTAAAAACCATTTTAGCAGTGGGTATGGCGTGTACGGTTTTTCAAAAATGTTAAAAAAACAGTTACTTGGGCATTCTCGAGCGCGTCAGATATTCATACGACGTATGCCCCAAGTGCTTCTGATAACAACGATATACTAATCTGCCGGTTTGCGTGGTGGGGGTAGCCATATAAAGTAGTCAAAAATCCGAAGAAAAAAAATTTACTCGAGCGCGTCAGATTTTCGGAAGGGGTGTTAAGTATAGTTTATTTCTTAATTTCTGACAGCACAGTAGCCTCATTAAATATTCAAATAGAAATTTATCTTTTACAGAGTGATCCTAAGAATTTTACAAGTAAATACTAAAATTCTAGTCCAAAACAAGTAGGTGTCTGTATTGGTTATCTATACATCCCTGTTTCAGCTCAAAATACAATATGGTAATAAAACTGAACAATGCCAGATAAACGATAAATATTGCGGCAGTGGCGGAGATTACGATATTAGTTTATTCTGCTTATTTAATTGGATTCGGTCGACATTACAGTTGAAATAGAATTCATTCGTTCAGGCCTCTTAACAAGTTACATTTTCATTTTTATTAAATTAAATTAATTAAAGAAAATATAGTTTAATTTTCATAATTCAAATTTATTGACAATGAATTAATGTATGTCAAGTAAAGTAAACATACCATTTATAGGAAATATAAAATTCAATCTATAGTATCATCCTCTTCGCTGGCCATACAAGAATCATCCGAAGACTCGTCGAGAGAGATCACTATCGGTTCTATAGTTTGTTCTATGAGGTTATCTAAAACCCACATTTTGTCTTCCTCTTTAATTACATGATTCACAGCATCTCTCCAGTTCTCTTCAGTTATTGTTGTCAATGAGTACTTCATTAGTTCACGAACATCTTTCATTTTAAATGTTTTATTATGTCTAGCTACATAACCTTTCATTTGGGCCCATATTAACTCTATCGCATTTAATTCACAATGGTATGGCGGCAAACGAAGCACTGTTATCCCACGATTCTTGGCTATTTCATCAATAAAAAACTTTTTGAATTGTAGCTTGTGATCTGAAGCAACCTTTAAAAGTTCTTTTTTCAACATATCATCTTCAAATGGTATATCTTTTACGATTAACCAGTTTGTAATATCAGCTTTTCTACAAGAGGTAGATGGAAGATTTTCTGTTAATCGCGAATGATAAGTGGCATTGTCCATAACGATTACAGCATTATTTGGAATTAATTCGACCATTTGTGTAAAATACTCTTCAAAAATATCTGCAGTCATTTCTTCGTGATAGTCTTTGGTTGATGTTGACTGAAACTCCAGTAAACCACCTTCAACGAACCCTTGATTGCATCCAATATGCGTTATTATTAGTCGGCAACCTTTACCGATAGAAGTTTTCAGTCCAGTAGATAAACCTTCTATGAAAGCTTGACGACTGGTTTTAATACTTTTGTCCTGCCATTTTTTTACTGAATGTCCTTCATTGAGCCATGTCTCATCTAGATAATAGATTTGTCTTCCCTCCTGTCTGTATTTTCGGATATCTCGTAAATACTGTCGTCTCCAACATATTATTTGCTCATTGTCGATTAGCACTGATTTGTCTGATTTCTCCCAAGTAAAATTTAATTTGTGTAATATTTTCCACAAAGTTTTTCGCCCTATGTCAGGCAAATTCTCGTCCTCCTTTACCATTCTTAGAATTATATCGAGGGTTGGGATCTCTTTTTTAAAATATAATTCGTGTACTTTTCGTCGTATTGTATTTTGCATATGTTCATCAAGGTCAAGTGGTTTTCTTCCAGTTGACTTTTTAGGTGGAGATATATTTCCATTTTTCCTCTCCCTTAGAAGCCTGTAAATAGTAGATTCACTAACTCCTGTCATATTGGAACATGTCGAAACTATATTTCTAACAGTAGCAGCCGGCATTTGATGTACAACAGCATCATGCACATTTAACACTACAGTCTTTGTTTGTAAGCTAAGCACGCTCTTACACTTTACTGGGGTGAAACTTGAAGACATTTTTCACAACACAGTTAACACTTATGGAACGTAAGCGACTCTGAGCAAAACAAATTAACAAATTATACAAATTTGGGCGAGACCAAGTTTCACCGTATATACCTGCAAAATTTCTAAGTAGTCATTAGGACAATCCCTAGTAGGACCCTATTGTAATGTTTCTTGGAAATTATCAAGTTGTTGAATGAATTTAGATTCATATTACCTTTATATATCAGATCGGGTATAAAATTAAATAGTAAATAAATTCCTTAGATGAACGGTGACGCTTATGGTTTACTACCTGACTAGCATCTGTGACCTTTTCGTGTGCTGTCAGACAATAAGAAACAGACTATAGGCCCCAAGGAAGCTCCCTTTAAAAAAACTGACAATTTCGGCGAGACGATAAGTTACAACAAATTTTTGCAAATGCATAAAAAAAAGTTATTTTCATAGGGGATGTTTATCTCGGTATCCTCAAAGCATATTTTCTTAATCTGACAAAAATGTTGGTGGGTTCTCTTAATCTGACCGAAAAAGGTTTTTTTGTTTCTGGACGGCATATTTCTGTGAAGCGCTGTCTGTATTACATGTTTATGGCACATTCCTATTTTTTTCTTCAATTCTTTACTTCGTTTTGCTTACGGTACGTCCAAAAAACAATATGAGGATCAACAGGCTATTGAATAATATAAATAAATGAAACTGTACATGTTAATAATACTTTTGTATATAGATAAGCGTAACTTTTTCCGAGTCCACGAAAATTGTCGAGAAGCTTTAGAAAAAAAAATTGAGATATAATGAAAGTTACATAATTTAATCATCGTTGTTCCATATCAATTTTTTTAACACTCTCCGTTTTCGAGATATACTCAAAAAACGGGAGTTTGAGTTTTCATGATGCTTTAAGTCTAAAAGTTTCAACTTTGGACAAAAATATAAAGAGACCTATTTGGTGTAAAATAAAATTACCTTTTTCCGCAAACGTCAAAAAAAGTAGACATTATTAACGTCAATTCATGATGTTGAAGTATAATTTCACAGACGCCACTTTTTTGTACGGCCGTGAGCGGACAAAAAAGTACTTTTTTGTACGCTGACGGCCGTACAAAAAAGTAGAATTTTTAACAGGGAAAATAATTATTAGTTGAAGTTTTAAATGTTTTTATCATTGCAACATGTGGGAAATCTTTCGTAAGCATGATTATAAACTCTACTTGACTTAGTTGGAATTAAATCATTCGTAGCTGCCTTAGCAATGTCAACAACATCGGGCGGTGTACAGTTGGGTTCTGAATCCGACATAATATAATCTAAAAGAAAATTTCAGTACACTTTACTACAACAAACGAAATTTTGATGCTCAAGTACTTACCAAAAATTCACAGTCCAATTGTTGCTTTAAATCACTTACAATATTTCTGACATTATAAAATATTATTGAACTGTCAAATTTGTTTTTGACTTGGCAATCACAAAACCAGTAACCACGGAAATGTAGTGCGCAGTTTTATAATTATTATTCTCTGAATTTATCAACTTCGTTGCAATCGTTTTGAATTTTTATTTAAATATTAATTAGTTCTATAGTCTGGATGCCGTTTGCGGAAAAAATAGCATGTTTCATTCGGAGCAAAAGCACTTTTTGTGGCTCGTCTGAAATTGTCGGCCTCACTAACGTTCGGCCATCAAACATTCAGATGCGGAAACCGGCAGATTTTGTATTCTTAGTTTTAGATTATATTATTCAAAATAAAAAAAAAATAAAATCGCGCTCGAGAATTACTACTACTACTACTACTACTACTAAGAATTATAACGCTATCTATTATGCACATGTGAACCTTTAATATTATAATATTTTCAGTTTCTGTCTAACCATTCTAACGAATAGATGTAATTGTAACTAATATCAAATAAATTCTTTTTTAAAAAAGGTGTTTCAGTTTCGAAACACTTGTCTGGCGCGGTCAGTAGGATTCGCGAAGTCGTGAAAATTTGTGAAAATTTCGCTTTTGTCGAAAACAATAAGTTTCGGGACTTTGACGTTTCTACGTCTTTATTGCGAATCTGCGAAACCTACCCTTTCGTGGACTTTAAGTTATTCTTCATTGGAGACGAGACAGATCCAGCTAGAGCCCTTGGAAGCAGAAACTCGGGGAAGAAACTGGTATATACGACCATCGAAGTAAGTGCCAAGTTCCTTTTCACCCTCCTACCCCTTTTGAGGTTTTCAGGAAGGATAGTTGTTAAGAATTTTTTCGAAATAAATAATAATTATTTTTATCGTATATCGAATAGAGAAGTTTATATTTTTATGAGTGTACCTGACTTGGTAAACTTTTTCAATAAATTAACTATCAGTAAAAGTGAAAATAATTCAGAGTCGAATAAAAAATTAAGTAATATTAAATTAGAGACAATGGCAACCGCAGCACAAGAGCCACGATCCGTTAACTGGAATTTATATATATTTATATCCCCAAACAGGGGATAATTAATTTTTTTTAAATTTTAAATTTAATGTAGTGACGTTAATGTGTTGTAGATATTTGACTAAGTTTCTTGTTTCATATCTGACGAGTAAGTAATTCTTTTATAATATTTTTAAAAATTTTCCAACGATTATTGCTTACTTGCAGGTATGGCACTGATGATGGCTTAACCGCCGAAAGCGCTTTGCAATTTTAAAATAAAAATTTTACACAGAATACAAAAATGTTTTCTTGAAATATTTTTGAAACATATTTGTAGAAAAAAATCGTTAAGAGGATAACTTCAAATGTAGACTTACCTTTTTAAATTGTTGCTCCACGCTAGTTAATTTACTTTCCGTTTCTTCCCTTTCCTTCAGTAACTGTTCTATATGTTGTTGTTTTTCTTTTAACACATCCTGTCAAGCAATTAAAAATTAAATAGAAAACGAATACAAAGTAACAAAAATAGCAAAACCCATCTCCATAGAAGTCATTCTAACAAACACATTTTTTTATTAACAATGTTTAGAAAATACTAGCAGCCCGCTTCGGCTTCGCATGGTTTCTTTACAGAAAATATAAAATAGCTTATGATATTCCGGTAAAATTGGCAACAAATACAAAACAAATTGCAAAACAATTGCTATTATACTCAGTATGAGGGGATCGTATAGGAAAGAATGCAAAAAAAAGGAGACGGATAACTTAATGGAGTAATAGTATACGGAGCCATTAGAGCCAAACAACATCCAAAGTAAAAGTATTTCGCCTGCGCTAATTTGTTCCATACAGTCCACATATCATTTGGTAAAAAGTTGCACCATTTTGTGCGTCGGGTTTAGGGGGGAGGGGGGAGGGGGGGATAATTTGAAAATTGGTATATTTTATTTTGGTATTTTTATTAGAAAATTCGTAACCTGAGTTTATTAGTAATATAGAGTATAAGTAATATACAGTTAATTCTAATTCTATTAAATCTTAAATGCGGCCTTAAGTATCCATTAGTATTAAGTCCTCTTCAAACATAGCACCCTCATCTTCTAGATCTTCGTCCATGATGTTAAGTAAGGGAACACAATAGATCTTTTAGGTCTCAGTGAATGTCACCCCAAAACACACACATACATACATACAACAACAGTATCCCTGTTGTTGTATGTATGTATGTATGTGTATCTGAGACCTAAAAGATCTATTGTGCCCCCTTACTTCTACTCAGTTTCTGAGGAATGTCTCCGAAACTAGTAGTTCCTTTAGTCCTATATCCCGGAGGAATTTTAGGATGTCTGCAGGCTTCAACTTAGGCAAATGTTCCTCTTCTATCCAGTAATCTCCTAGGTGCTGTGCTCTAGGTTTCTGAAGTGCTGTGCAGTTGGAAAGTATGTGGATGGAGGTTTCTTCTTCCATTCCACAAAATCTGCATTCCTCTTCCTCCACTATTTTGAGCTTTTTCAGGTGTCCATTCAGGCGACAATGTCCCGTTAGGATCCCTGTTAAAACTCTTAGCGCAGTTTTACTTTGACTTATGCATTCTTTTGATCTCAACAGGTTGTAGTCACCCAGAAGAGTCTTTGATTGTATAAGCCCTACTAGATCTTTCCAATGGTCCGATCTTCTCTTTTTCTCGGCTTTACTTATTTCTTCCAATATTACATTGGGGCTAATTCCGCAAAAGGGTTCAGGCCCCAAGAAAGGTATTTCAGTCCCCCTCTTTGTTAGTTCATCTGCTATTTCATTTCCTTCTAATCCAGTGTGTCCTGGAATCCATAGTAAGGTGACTATGTTGTTCTCGCCTAGTTCATTGAGTTTGTCTAGGCATTCCCACACCATTTTGGAACTGATTACACGAGAGCTCAGTGCCTTAATGGCTGCTTGACTATCCGACATTATGATAATCCTTTGTCTTCTGTATCCTTTATCAATATTGAACTGGGCGCACTTTCTTATGGCGTGGATTTCCGCTTGAAAGATACTTGGAGTTTTTCCCAAGCTTTCAGAGTGTTTGGTTCCTGGCCCGAACACTCCTATCCCAGTTCCTTCTATTGCTTTTGAGCCGCCTCTGTACCATTGAATGGCATTATTTCCAAGTCTGGTAATGGTATTTGGATCCCATTCCTTCTTGTTGCTCATTTCCGTAACGAATTTCTTTGAAAAGTTATACTTTTTCATCATACCGTCTTGTGGCATGTCCCAGGTTGTCTGATTTCTAAAAAGTGAGGAGGTGGTTTTTTTAATGATTCCCTCTCTACTTATTCTGTATCTTGTTCTTTCTGCAACACTTTCCACCACCATATGTAGAGGGGTGAGGTTGATAATCACTTCCATGGCTGCCGTTGGGCATGTTCTTATTGCTCCTGTAATGCATATACAGCTAGTCTTTGAATTTTGGAGGGGTTTTCTCTCGTCGTCAATAGGCTAGTTCTACTACTCCACGCAATGGCTTCATAAGTGATGATTGGTCTTACTATGACAGTGTACATCCAGCCAAGGATTTTTGGGTTACAGCCCCAGTTTCTTCCCGCCAGGTTCCTGCACAACATTATAGCCATTTTTGCCTTGTATGTAATCTCCTTTTCGTGTTTGTTCCACAGGAGTTTACTGCCTGGAGTTAAACCTAGATACTTGACTTCTTGTCTCCATTCAATCTCGTTCCCATCAAGTTTTATGGTTTTGAGGTTGAGTTTTCTTTTCTTAGTGAAGGCTATCAGGATGGTTTTAGTGGGGTTGATGCTAAGTCCCACTTGCCTACACCAGCTATTTGTATAGTTCAGACCCTTTTGTACAAAAGCGCAAAGGGTGTTTTCGAATTTCCCCCTGGCTGTTATGACAATATCGTCGGCATATCCTTAGCAGGATATTCCGAGATCCGTCAAACGACACAGGAGTTCGTCAACCGTCAGACTCCACATTAATGGGGATGCTACTCCTCCCTGTGGGCATCCTCTGGTAGTGAAGATGGAGACAATCTCTTTGCTCGTCCTCATCTCTGCTATTCTTGTGGTGAGCAGTTCCGACATCCATTTGGATGTGCTGTCTACACCTCTTCTGTTCAATGCTCTTCTGACTGCCTCATGTGAAGTATTGTCAAAAGCTCCTTCTATGTCCAAAAATGCACATACTACAGTTTCCTGGTTGTCTAGAGCACCTCGGATATCCTCCGTCAATTGTACCAGTGCAGTCTCCGTAGATCTGCCTGCCCGGTAAGCATGCT